>JAHOYR010005629.1:26032-61708 GCA_023213295.1 Bruguiera hainesii | reverse complement strand
CAAGTCAATACATATTTGGTAGTCTAAATTTGTTAATGTCCATCAAACATAAGAGTCATTGATCTTGATTAGAATTTTTTACATGGTATGAATGGTTCATTGCCCAAAAATTGAGACCTTTACTTCATTTCATATTAACAAGGCTTTTCCTATTGTTGCAGGATTCATTCCCACACAATGATAATGAAATTATCTTTTGTGCCTGCACCAAATATTATATTCATTATGATAAGCAAAATATGGCTTTGGTAGTCTAAATCCTTTAAAGTCCACCAAACATAGGAGTTATTAATCTTAATTAGCCTTTCTTACTTGTATAAAATGGTTAATTACTTGAAAGATGAGAGTCACTTTCTTTCTCGCTTGTAAGGTTTGCCCATTTTATACATAAAATGATTATGAAATTAACCTTTTTGTATGCACTAATCATTATATTCATCTTGACAACCACCTTTATATACCTTTGGTGGTTTGAATCCATTTAAGTCCATCACACATGGGAGTCACTGATGTAAAGGAGCTATTACTCTTGATTAGCATTCTTTTCCAAGAAAGAATCATTTATTGCTTGAAACTTGAAATAGTCTCTTGATTGCTTAACAATAGGAGTCTTCCCCTAGTGCAATGTGAAACCATTAAGGTACTTCAAATAAATGAGCTATTAATCTGGATGATTAGTTGTTTGTAGCCATTAAAGAATCATTTATTGCTTGAAACTTAAGATCATTAATTGATTCCTTGGCCTTAAGGCTTCTCTATTCATTAAAAGGAATCATTCACACAATTATACAATTAAAATCCATGATTACATTACCTTAGCAATGAGGTTTCTCTATTCATTGCAAGGAATTGTTCACACAAAATGATCGTACAATTAAAATCCATGACTAAATTGAACATTGAATTTATTGTAAGATGTATGTTATTATGTCTTGGGTAGTTTAAATTCATTGAAGTCCATCCAACAAAGAAGCTATTACTTTTGATGTGCTTTCTTTACTATAACGAAATCATTCATTGCTTAAAAAATAAGGTCATGTCTTGATTACTAGACAATAGGACTTCTCCTCTAGGTAGTCTAAATCCATTAAACTGCATCAAATAAAGAAGCTATTACTCTTGGTTAGCATTCTTTATTAGGATTGAATCATTCATTTTTTAAAACTTAAGACAATCAACTGATTCCTTAGCAATAAGGCTTCTCCTTTCATTGCAAGGAATCATTCATATAGAGTGAACATGAAATTAACATTGGTGTCTATATCAAACATTATTCTCATTGTAAAATGCAAGCCAAGACATTTTTGGTAGTCTGAATTCATTGAATTCAATCATAAAAAGATGTTATTCATCTTGATTAGCCTTTCTTTTATTATGTGGATAAAATGGTTTATTGAATGAAAGATGAGACCAATACTTGATTTCTAACTAATAAGGTTTCTACTTTTGCTCCAAAGAATCATTCACACAAAAGAATCATAAAACTAATGAAATGTTCATACCTAAATTGATTTCATTATGAGATGCACATTATGTCTTGGGAAGTCTAAAACTATTAATCTTTATCAAATAAAGAAGGTGTACTCTTGGCAAGCTTTCTTTACTATACGAGAATCATTCATTACTTGAAACATAAGACCATCTTTTGATTACTTGACAATAAGAATTCTCTTTTTGTTGGCTTGAATCCATTGAAGTCCATCAAATAAAGAACCTATTACTCTTAATTAGCTTTTTCTACCATGACAGAATCATTCATTACTTAAAACTTTAGACTTTCAACTAATTCCTTGGCAAGCAATCTTTTCCTTTCATTGCAAAGAATCATTCACCTAAAAAGATCATACAATTAACATTCATGACTACATCAAAAAATAATTTCATTGCAATTGCACATCAATATCCCATAGATTGTCTGAATCCATTGAATTTCATTAAACAATGAAGTTCATTTGATTATTTTTCTTACATTGATAAAATGTTAATCTCTTGAACAATGAGATAAGCACTTTATTTACAACTAATAAGGCTTTTTCTTTCATTTCAAGGAGTTGTTCACACAAAAGAATTATAAAATTATCTTTAATGTTTACATCAATCACTACTTTCATTCTAAGATGCATGTTATTATGTGTTAGTGTTGTTCCCACAGCCCTTTATGGGTTGTAATTATTGTCAACCAAATTTAAGTGTGCAAGTAGAAGTGGCTCATATCTCAGGAATTACAAGATAAGACTAGCATGTCAAATAACCTCGTAAAATGATCTCCTTGGAGTGAACTTGTAGAGGGAGTTTTGCATTGCTTAAGTCTTCGTGTGATAGTGTGACAGGGTTGTATACGGATAATAAGTTCATAAGAAGTTAAATCTGCAAGCCCATAAGCCTGTCCTAAGACTAAGTCCAAGAGCAAAAGTCCGGAGGAAGTGTCCATAAGACGGTTTGCAGGAGGAGTCCGTAAGAAGATTCTATAAGGTGGTCTGCAAGAGAAGTCCAAAAGATGAGTCCATAAGATGGTCCGCAGGATGATTCTATAAGACTGTCCGAAGGACAAGTTCGAAGGAAGATTCCATAACATTGGTCCGTAAGAAGACCACTCCACATGATGAACAGTGAATTCTAGAGTTATGGAGTAAATTCCAGAAGTACAGAGTAATTTCGTAGGAGCGGAGTAATTCCATAAGTGGATGAACAGTGAAGTCCGAGGTTATAGAGCAATTCCAAGGTTACAGAGAAATTTTGTAGTTACGGAGTAATTTCGTGGTTACGGAGTGATTTTGTAGGAGCATAATAATTCCGAGGTTACAGACAGATAGGGAGTCCGGAAGAAAGGAAGGTTACGGAATTTTAACTTAGCATTTTTGGAAGATGGGCAGTTACAGGGGCAGTTTTATCTGTACATTTTTAACTGTTCATGGATAATCCTGGTTGTTCATTCAAGCATTCAAAGGATGAGATTTCAGTAGAAAGAAAAGAGCAAAAAAAGAAGTCTGTTGCAGCTATAGTAAACCCTACTAGGGTTTCCATAGAGGCTAGTATATAAACCAAGGCTTATCTCTTTTGAAAGAGTGCATGTGAGACAACCTAGTGAAGACATTCTGTGAAGCTTAGAGAGAACTCAACGAATTTCCTGATTTCTTCAAGAGAGGTTAGAGAGTGTTTTGGTGATCTTCTAAACAGCAATGAAGCAACCTATTCAAATCAAGCAGAGGCAAGACAAGCTAAAAGAAGGGTAGACACAGTAAGTAACAATCTTTGTATTGTGATTGCTTTATATTTGTAATAGTGAAAGGAGTAGAAGGTAAAGACATCTATTATAACTACATTGTAATCATAGGGGATACCACACTGGTATTCTCAAGTATAATGGATTGTCTCGGTAGAGGAAGAATCCCTACCACCATGGAGTAGGTCACATTGGCCAAACCATGTAAATCTCGTGTCTTTACTTTGAATTTACATTCTGTGTTTTGAATTGAGTTGTGAACAAAGCTAAACAATCATCAAACCCATAACCTAAAGGAAGACCTAATCAAGAACAACCAATCTGTTTAATAGGCAAGGTGTCTAAAAGGTAACTTTGGAGACTATTGTGATTAGTAGGTAACAATAGATCTACCTTAGTTGAATCTCAGAAAGAGTTCATTTCTGAGAAGAGTTTGAAGTTGTTCACCCACCCGCATATTGACAAGAGCTAAAGTATTAAAGAAGTAGAGTACTTTAGCTTAAATTATCAGAGTTTTTCAAGAGGGTGATACTGATTCACGCCCCCTCAGTATCACAGATTAGTAGGTCCTAGGGTAAAGTTGGGAACTTCAGTTAGTAAGTTCAAATACATTGAAACTCATCAAATAAAGAAGTTATTACTCTTGATTAGTATTTTTTACTATCAAAGTATCGTTCATTTGTTAAAACATAAGATAGTCTCTTAATTACTTTACAGTAAGACTTGTCCTCTTCATATAAATGAGCTATTACTTATGATATAATCAAAGATAAAGAAGGAAGAGTCCAATTTGCTTCCTTCTTTAAGTTTTCTTCTTTGCCTTTCTTTGTAGTATATCTTTCTCTCTCTTCCTCCCCTCTTTTTAACCTAATAAGAAACTTAGGCACCACTTCATAAGTTCTAGAAAGTAAACAATTTTGAGAGAAATAAAAAGTAAGGGTTTTCTCCTTCAACTTTTTTAAGAATTGATGAACTTATCAAGAGGTATCTCCTCTTATGGTGTTCAACTCAACTTATCTCTCAATTCCTTTCTTTTCTAAAGTATGACATCTATATCCTTCTTAAATACCCTAGGTTCATCATGTTTGTTTGAATGTTTGGTATGGGGTTTATGTTATTAAAGTATGATTTAGCTTTCTTGGATATTTTTTGATTCCTTGTGTGCATTAGGTCTCTAAGCCATGCCTTTTGGGGTTTTTCGCATTAGTTGGTATTGGAGTTTGGCTCTAAATTAGGTTAGACCAGTTAATTCTTCAATTGGTTGCCTTGTGATTTATTTATTTCTATTTAATTTGTCTATTAAGCACATTACCATTCAAATGCACTAATATATTTGTTTGTAATCTTTCTTACCTTACTTGTTTGTTTGAGAACATAACTATCCAAGCATGCTATTTTCAATTCCATTTGTTGTCTCTAAGTATTTTACTATTGTTTTGTGTTAAGCAAAAGAAAAAAAAAACAGAAAAGAAAACAAGTGAGGAACGAAACAAAAGGGAGGAATAAAAAAAAAAGCATAAAATTCAAGTTATTAATAAAAGTTAAATGATTTGGTCAAATTGGCCACAATAATAATATAGTTTTCTTACTTAACTCCAATTCTGCCATCTATTTTCTTGTTATGACATCCAAGTTTATCATCTAGGTTTAATTCCATATCTTGTTTTATATCAATCTAGTTCATTAAATTCGTTTGCCTTAATGTCCTTTTTCATTTTGTTTAACTCTTTGTTCTCTAATTAGTTCAATTCTACCTCATACACCTTACTTGGTACTAAAGCAATATCTTTCCTCTCTCTAATACCATTCCCTACCAACATAAGATTGAGTATATAGAGATATGTATATATATGTGTGTATATATATATATATATATATATATATCTGTATAAACTAATTCAAACATACCAATATGAAAGAAGATAATAAGGAGAAGAACAAAATACTCATAGGAATAAAACTTTCATTGAATACCGAAAGTTGTTAGAAGTTTATGTTTGATGAGAACCTTAGAGATGATGGGTGGAAGGCTTTCAAGGATGCAAGAGGTCTATTGCAGATTTCAAAAGGTCCAATAACAAGAGCTAGAGCCAAAAAGATGAAAGAAGTACTAAATGGGCTAATTGAGGACATTTAGGTCAACCCAACTACAAATGGTCCAAATTCAAGCTTGGAAGAGAATCGAGACCTTATTAATATGATTGGAGTACTCAATGGGTCAAGACTAAGTAATAGCATTCACTCCTAAATAGGAGTATATCCTAAATAAGTGATTGTATGAAAGTGAAAGTTTTCTATGTAAGAATTTGTCCTAGATAAGAATTCTTCCTGAATAAAGATTCATCTTAAATAGAAATTTATGCCTCTTTAGGTGTTGTTCCCACAGCCTTGTATGGGTTGTAATTATTGTCAACTAGGGTTAAGTGTGCAAGAAAGTAAAGCCATATGGAAGGGCAAAAAAGTAAATCTGCCGCGTAAAGGCAAAAACGTAAATTCGTGACGTAATCCCTATTAGGGTTTCATGGAAGAGAGTATATAAAGGCCTTGGAAGACAAAATTGGTCAAAGCCAACACAATTGAATAAACGGCAACCCTACAACAACCAGCCAAAAAGAAGAGAAAAGCAAACCAGAAACGCCTCCTGCAAGCAAACCAGAAACGCCTCCTGCAAGCAAACCAAAAACACACAACCAGAAAGAGGAGAAATAAGAAATAGACCACCCGGAAGAGAAGACAGCAGACCTGGTATCTGTGAGACCACTCGGAAGAGAAGACAGTAGACCTGGTAACTGTGAGACCACCCGGAAGAGAAGACAGCAGACCTGGTATCCATGAGACCACCCGGAAGAGAAGACAACATACCAAAAGCGTGAGGCAGGCCGAAAGACATGAACCAGAAAAACTAGTAACATGAGGCAGGCCAAGAGACATGAAACAACAGACTAGAAGCGTGGGTGTATGTCAGGAGATGGCGTGAGACCAGAATGTGCAACGGCGTGACAGACCAGAAGCATGAGGACAGGCCGTGAAACAGTAAGACCGTGAAATAGGAGACGGGTGAGACTGTGAGATAGTGAAAGCAGGAGCTATGTGAGATAACCTAGAGAAAGAATTCGGCGAAGCATTGGAAAGAACTCAATGTATTTCCAGATTTCTTCAAGAGAGGTTAAAGAGCGTTGCGGTGAACTTCTAAGTGATAGTGGAGCAGCCTTTCAATTCAACAAAGACAAGACAAGCTAGAAGAAGGGTAGACACAGTAAGTGACACTCTTTGTATTATATTTGCTTAGTAATTGCAATAATAAAAGGAGCAGAAGATTAAGACATCCATTGTAACTGGAATTCTCAAGTATAGTGGATAGTCTCGATAAAGGAGAGCCCTTACCACCGTGGATGTATGTCACATTGACGAAACCACATAAATCTCGTGTGTCCTTAATTTGTTTTACGTTCTGTGTTTTGAATTGAGTTGTGAACGCAGCTAAAGTATCAGCCAACTCATAACCTAACGAAGACCTAAACAAGAACATTTGAATTGTCTATTAGGCAAGGTGTCTAAAAAGTGAGTTTGGGAACTATTGTGATTAGTAGGTAGCAATAGATCTACCTTAGTCGAATCTAAGAAAGAGTTCGCTTTTAAGAAGAGATTGAAGTTGTTCACTTACCTGCGAATTGCGAATTGTGGTGATACTGATTCACCCCCCTCTCAGTATCACAAACTAGTATATCCTAGGGTGAAGTTGGGAACTTCATTTGGTATCAGAGCATAGGTTCACCAAGATAAAGCTTAACAACTTGGTGTACTAGTTTGAAGAGCTCCAAAAGTTTTAACTTGTTTAGCATACTGAGAAATGGACGCTAGTACCAACACCAGCACTACTTACAACAAGAAGGTTCCAATCTTCAATGAAACCAACTACTATATATGGAGAGCGAGAATGCAGGTGGTATGGGCATGAACGTGGTGAAATCTGTACATAAGGGTTTTGAGCCTTCAGAAGAAAATAAAGATCCAACCCCAGAGGAATTAAGACAATTCGAGATAAATGGGAAGACCTCAAATGTCATCATTTCAGCATTGACAGATGCTAAATATGCTAAAGTTATGGACTACAAATCTGCCAAGGAGATATGGGACAAATTGCAGAAAGTCTATGAAGGTGATGGCAAAATAAAGGAGGCCAAGCTTGATGTTTTCAAGGAGAGATATGAATCTCTCATAATGCAGAAAAATGAGATAGTCCAAGAGTTCTTCACCAGGGTTATTGATGTTGTAAACGATCTTAGAAGTCATGGGAAGAACAAGAAGGACTCATCTATTGTGAAGAAAATTATGAGAATTCTGCCTGAGAGGTTTGCCTCAAAGGTAGCAGCCATAGAGGAGAGTAGAGATCTCAATTTTATGTCTCTGCATGATCTCTAGTGCAATCTCATTGCATATGAGATGAAAATAAAGTCAACGGAGAGCTCCTCAACATCAAAGGTATCAAAGGAGGCAGCTTTCAAAGCTATGAAACACTAAAATATAAAAGAAGAGAAAGAATCATCCAGTGAGGATGATGATGATGACGATGAAGAATGTGAAGGTGAAGTGTTGGCATACTTCCCAAGGAAGTTAAAAAAGGGGTCTAAGAAGGGAAGAGGACAGTTGTCCTTAAGATGTTATTAGTGTGGGCAGACTGGACACTTTGCTTCTCAGTGCAAAGTGAAACTTGATGATGAAGATGAGGATGGTGATTATGAGCCGAATTCAAAATGGAGAAGACCATCATTCAAATCAAAGAAGTCCAGCAAGAAGATTGCCAACCCACAGAAGAAGAAAAGAGGCTCATTCAAGAGTTATGTGAGTCAGATAAAAGAAGCTGATGAGGAGGAAGATAAAGAATCATCAGATGAGCATGCCTTTATGGCATCAGCTCAAGGTGGTAGTTCAACCTCTAAAGAGGAAGAGGAGGTTAATGAAGAAGAACCAGATCTTGAAGCTGAGTTAGAAACAGCTTCAAAGGAGATAATCAGAAGGGGTAGAACCATAAGAAGGTTGGAGGCCCATATAAAACAAGTTGAAGCAAAGTCTGAGGAAGCTGAAAGTCAAAAGGATGAAATAAGGGCTGAACATATTGACTTGAAGAGAAGATTTGAAGAATAGATCAAAATATGTGAAGACCTTACAATGGAGCTTGGCTCAAGGACTTCAAAATTTGAAGGAATGGAGAAAGAGTTGCTGAGACTTCAGCAACAACTCAAAAGGAGTGAAGAGAACGTGCAGAAGCTTGAAATGATAGGAGAAACAAGTTTTGCAAGAGAAAAGAAGAATGAAGAGAAAGTGCAGCAATCTGAGGCTGCATTGCCTAAAGATAATAATAATGTGCCACAAAAGTTGAAAGAGAAGGTTGTGACTCAAGAGAAGATAGTTGAGAATAAAGAGGATTTGAAGAAGCAACCTAAGGTGGCAAACAAAAATGAAGAAAAGAAGGTCAGCCAGCAAAGGGCTACGGCTGAACAGAAGAACAAAAAGAAGGTAGCTGAAATGAAAGCCACACAAGCAAAGAAGCCAGCCACCTTGCCTACACAACAAGTAATGAACAAAAGAAAACAAGCTGTGATTAGACCCAAGAAGAGGCAGTTTCAAGGTCACTATCTTTATTGTGGAGTTTGGGGTCATAAGGCAAGTAACTGCTGGTGGAGAAGGCCAGTATATATCTCCAACTTGGGAAGATACGATGCTGCATATAGGGGGAGACAATACAAAATTCAGAGGAGAACACCTATCATGAGTTCTTGCATATACTGTAGAAAGCAAGGAGCTAACAAGGAGTCTTGGTGGAAGCCCAAACCAGCGGTTTCAAAGAATAAGTTTGCTGTATTGGCAGATTTGGAACAGTGTGAAAGGTGCGGGTAGGATGTCCATAATGCCAAGAGATGTATGACATTTCTCCCTGAGCAAGAGAAGGCACTTAATGGCATTGTGAAAACAAATGGTGTAGTCAAAGCTGAGAAAAAGGAGAAAGTTATCTTCCAACTAGTTCAAAAGAAGGAATATAAAGCTAAAAGGGAGGTGGCTAATATAGCTGAAATTGCACTCAAAGCTGACTACAAGGATAAGCAGTGGATCCTTGATAGTGAATGCACTTCACACAAGACGGGAGACAAGAGTAAATTGTCAAAGCTAAACAAGTCAAGAGAAGGTAGAGTCAAGTTTGGCAATGATGATTCACTCAACATTAGTGGTCAGGGGTCAATAAACATTGGAAGAGGAAAGCTAAAAGATGTTCTACACATTGAAAGACTCAGATATAATCTAGCATCTGTCAGCAAACTATGCAATGAAGACCATAAGGTAATATTCACAAAAACAGGTTGTCAGGTAAAGAGTAAAGAAGGAAATACTGTTGCAACCAGGAAGAGAACAGCTGGAAATTTGTATGTGATTGATGAAGAAAGAGATCCTCTTGCAACTAAGACTGTGCAAGAAAGAAAGCCAAAGAAAATGTGGACCAGTGTTCATCAAGAAAATCAGATCATAAGTGACCCATCAACAGGAGTTACAATAAGAAGAAGAAATTATAGGAGCTACTGCTTTACTCTCAAAAGTTGAACCTAAATCTATTGAAGAGGCTACACAAGATCTAACTAAATCTCTGTTCACATAACTGTTTGAAAAGCACAGAATGAGTCTGTCTATGCGAATGCCTCCTTAAGCCTGAAAATCAGATGAATCCTCCATCTCTACTTTGCGAGTTTTTCAAATTTGTAATTGGTTGGCAAAGGGGGAGAGAAGCAACAATGCAGGGGGAGCTGTTAAGGAAGGGGGAGTGAATATTTAGGGGGAGTTGTAATCCATCTAATTCTGGATTATTACTCTAAGAAGATTGTGAAGGACTGTTGCATAATGGCATTTGTCATGAGTGTTGCCAATAATTACAAAGGGGGAGATTGTTGTTCCCATAGCCTTGTATAGGTTGCAATTATTGTCAACTAAGGTTAAGTGTGCAAGAAAGTAAAGCCACATGGAAGGGCAAAAGAGTAACGTGCAACGGCGTGACAGACCAGAAGTATGAGAACAGACCAGAATTATCACTCCTTATTCCGTTTTTTACTAAAGTGTAGCATCTATATCCTTCTTAATTACCCTAGGTTCATGTTCCTTTGAATGTTGGGTCTAGGGTTTATCTTATTATAGTCCGATTTAGCTTTCTTGGATATTCTTTGATTCCTTATGTGTGTTAGGTCCCTAAGCCACATTTTTTTGGGGTTTTCTACATCATTTAGTATTAGAGCCTAGCTCTAAATCAGATTGAATCAACTCATTCTTTAATTTTCTACCTTATGATTTATTTATTTATATTTAGTTTGTCTATTAAGTGCATTACCATTCAAATGCACTAATATGTTTGCTTCCAATCCTTCTTTCTTTGCTTGTTTATTTGAGATCATAACTATCAAAACGTGTTAATTTCAAATCCAATTGTTATGTCTAAGTATTATACTATTGCTTTATGTTGAGCAAAAGAAAAGAAAAAAAAAGAAATAGCAATAAAGAAAAAGAAAAGAAGAGGAACAAAAGAAAGAAGACATCAAATTCAAGTTATTAATAAAAGTTAGCAATTTGGTCATATTGGCCACATTAATAACATAGTTTTCTTACATAACTCTAATTCTGCCATTCATTTTCTTGTTTTGTTATCCAAGTTTGTCCTCTAGGTTGAACCTTTTATTTTGATTTTTATGAGTTTAGTTCATTAAATTCATTTGCCTTGATATTCTTTTTCATTTTTTGACTCATTGTTCTCCAATTTGTTCAATTCTATGCCATTTGTCTTATTTTGTTCAAAATCAATCCCCTTGATTTAGTTTGTTTAGTTCTTTAAAGAGTCAAAAGGGGAAATTTGAGTGGTAAAAGGCAAGAGTGCTAGTTCATATTAAGAAAGCCATAAAAAGTGTAAACATGAGGAAGTGTGACACCTTTTCTTTTTAGTGAAACAAGTGAAGGAGTGTTCTTTAAGGTATCCTAATTATTTTGTGTAGAAGTAATACTATGACTTCCAAAGATAAAGGTGCAACTTAAGAGGGAGCTAGTGATGTATCCTTTATGATCGAAGTTATGCAACAACAATTTGAGCATATGAAAACCAGATCTGATGATATAAGGGAGAGGATGAAGGAGTAAGCTTATACAATAATAGAGTTACAAAGGAGACATGGGGAATATGAGGCTCCTAAAGCAAAAAAGGCAATTGAGACATGTTTATGACCATGAAGATGATGAATTTGATAATTGAACTACTATGGTTAGACTTGCCAACAATAAAAAGGGATCAGAGAGATTTTGGGAAGCAAGGCACCTATGAATGTGATTTAGGCAATATTAAAATGATGATTCCTTCATTCCAAGATAAGAATGATCCTAATGCATACCTAAAATGGGAGAAGAAGGTTGAATTGGTTTTTGACTATCATAATTATTCCAAGGAGAAAAAGGTAAAACTTGTCATTGAATTTACTAATTATACTATTATTTAGTGGGATCTTCTTGTTTTGACTAGGAGAAGAATTGTAAACAGCCTATTGATACATGGGAGCAAATGAAGGTTATCATGTGGAGGAGGTTTTTCCCTAATCACTATTACAGGGAGTTGTACCAAGGGCTACAAGGGCTAACTCAAGGCATTAAAAGTGTAAAGGACTACCATAAGGAGATAAAGATTGCTATGATTAAGGCAAATGTAAAAGGAGAAAGGCAACCATGGCTTAATTTTTGCAAGGGCTAAATAAAGACATAGCAAATGTAGTTGAATTGCAACATTATATGGAATTAGAAGACATGTTGCACATGGCAATAAAAGTTGAAAGGCAACTAAAACAAAAGGGTTCCACATGGTTTGGGTAAAATGCAGATTCTACCTCATCTTGGAAGCCAAATTGGAGTAAAAGGACAAGAAGGCCAATTACAAGTCCAAAGCCAAGCTAACTAAGCATAAGGATATGGGTTCTACTGAAAAGGTAGGTAATTCTAACCCCTAACCAAGTAAAAATAAAGATGTTAAATGTTTAAAGTGTTTGGGTAAAGGTCACCTTGCATCTTAATGTCCAAATAAGTGTGCAATGATCTTGAGAGGTAACAGTGATGTTGAAACTGCAAGTGAATTAGATGATGATTCTGTGTCATCATCAGAGGGTGAAAGTGATGGAGAGGAGAAGCGAGCATTGAATGTGTAAGTGAAGGAAGTAAATAAGGTGCAATAAGATAACAACTTTTAGATGAGGTGTCTCATCAAAGATAAGATATGTAGTATGATTATTGATGGTGGAAGTTACACTAATGTTGCTAGTGCAACTATGGTTGAGAAGCTAAATTTGCCTATTATGAAGTATCCTAAGCCATATAAGCTTTAATGGTTCAATAAAAGTGGTGAAGTCAAGGTAAATAAGCAAGTGCCCATGTCATTTTTCATTGAAAGGTATCGTGATAAAGTGTTATTTGATGTTGTACCTATGCATGCAGGTCATATTCTATTAGGAAGGTCATGGCAGTTTGATAGGCAAGTTATACATGATGCCTTCAAGAATTTTTATTCCTTTGTAATGAATGAAAAACTTGTCACTCTTGTACCATTATCACCTTAACAAGCTTATGAGAATCAGTTAAGGATTAAAAGTGAGAGTGAATAGAAAAGAGAGATTGAAAAAAGAGAAAAGAGAGGAGAAAACATGAGGACATAAGAGAGAGAGAGAGAAGAAAACAGAAAGTTTCTATGCAAAAGAAAGTGATGTCAAAAGAGTATTGTATGCCAAACAACCTATGATCATACTTTTATACAAAGAGGTTTATTTTAATGCTAACAAGTTTGACTATCTTTGCCTAATGTTGTTGTTGCTATATTGCAGGAATTTGAAGATGTATTCCCTAATAAAGTCTCGAGTGGATTGCCACCTAAGAGAGGAATTAAGTATCAAATTGATTTTATCCTTGGTGCATCCATCCCAAGCCAGTCAACATATAAAAGTAATTCCATAAAGACAAAGGAGCTTTAAAGGCAGGTTGAGAAATTTATTTTAAAAGGATATGTGAGGGAAAGCATAAGTCCTTGGATTGTTCTTATCTTACTTGTACCTAAGAAAGATGGAGCTTGAAGGATGTGCAATGATTGTCAAGCGATCAATAAAATCATTGTAAAATATCATCATCCTATACCTAGGTTAGATGACATGTTGGATGAATTGCATGGTTTGCGTGTCTTTTCTAAGATTGATTTGAAAAGTGGATATCACCAAATTAGGATGAGAGAGGGAGATGAGTGGAAAACAACTTTCAAAACTAAGTATGGTTTGTATGAATGGCTTGTTATGCAATTTGGTCTCATTAATGCATCAAGCACTTTTATGTGATTAATGAATCATGTTTTGCATCCATTCATTAGTAAATTTGTGGTTGTGTATTTTAATGATATTTTGGTTTATAGCAAAAGCCTAGAAGAGCATCTGGATTATTTATATTCTATTGTAAGTGTTTTACATTTTAAGAAATTGTATGCTAACTTGAAGAAATGTTCTTTTTGTACTAGTCAAATCACATTGCTTAGCTATGTTGTGAGTGTTAAAGGTATTGAGGTTGATGAGGAATAAGTTGGGGCTATCTATGATTGGCCTGCACCTAAATCAATTAGTGATGTGCATAGCTTTCATGGTCTAGCTAGTTTCTATAAATGCTTTGTTAGGGATTTTAGCACCATTGCTGCACCACAAACAAAGTTTATTAGAAAGAACATGAGTTTTAAGTGGGGTGGTGATTAAGACAAGGCTTTTAATTGCATTAAGGAAAAATTAAGTTATGTTCCCTTACTTTACCTGACTTTGCAAGAACTTTTAAGATTGAATGTGATGCTTCAAGTATTGACATTAGAGCTCTTTTGATGTAGGAAAGGTGCTCAATTGCCTACTTCAATGAAAAGCTAAATGAAGCAAGCTTTAATTATCCTACTTATGATAATGAGATGTATGCATTAGTATGGGCTTTAGAGACATGGCAACATTACCTTTGGCCTAAGGAGTTTGTCATCCATATTGACCATGAATCCTTAAAGCACTTGAAGGGATAAGGAAAGTTGAACAAAAAACATGCCAAGTAGATCAAATTCAATTAAACCTTTCCTTACATCATTAAATTTAAACAAGGTAAGAAAAATGTGGTATCTAATGCATTATCTCGCAAGTATGCTCTTATCTCTAC
The DNA here is from genome assembly GCA_023213295.1 of Bruguiera hainesii. Classification (NCBI taxonomy): domain Eukaryota; kingdom Viridiplantae; phylum Streptophyta; class Magnoliopsida; order Malpighiales; family Rhizophoraceae; genus Bruguiera; species Bruguiera hainesii. Next base: position 47,259 of record JAHOYR010005629.1, on the reverse strand, counting down.
ATTTACTGCAAAATTATTAAGATTTGAATATATTAAAGATTTATATATGAATGATCCTAACTTTGCTAATGTGTATGGAGCATATGAGAAGTCAGCCTTTGAGAAGTTTTATAGCCATAAAGGTTTCTTATTTAGGGAAAATTGCTTATGCGTGCCTATGAGTTCTTTAAGGGAGTTGGTTATGAGAGAAGCTCATTAGGGTGGTCTAATGGGTCATTTCAGAGTTAGGAAAATCTTAGATGTTCTAACTAAATATTTTTTTTAGCCACACATGAAACAAGATGTTAAGAGGGTGTGTGAGAAATGCATAACATGTAAATAAGCTAAATCTAAACTTTTACCCCATGGCTTGTATACCCCTTTACCCATACCTAGCCATCCCTAGGTTGATTTATTTATGGACTTTGTACTAGGATTGCCACAATAAAAAAGGGGTAGGGATTTTGTATTTATTGTTGTTGATAGATTTTCAAAGTTGACCCACTTAATCCCATGTTTATAAAATTGATGATGCAAGCAATATAGCTAACTTATTCTTTAGAGAAGTAGTACGTTTGCATGGCATGCCACAGAGCATTGTTTCAAACTAGGACACAAAGTTATTAAGTTACTTCTGGAAGACTTTGTGGGGTAAGTTAGGTACTAAGCTATTGTTTTCAACTACTTATCATCCACAAATTAATGGGCAAACTAAGGTGGTTAATCAAACTCTTTCTACTCTTTTACATGCTATTATTTGAATGAATTTGAAAGCATTGGAAGATTGTTTACTGCATGTTGAGTTTGAATATAATATGAGTGTTCATTCTATTACTAGTTACTCTCTATTTGAAATTGTATATGGTTTATTCCATTGACTCCTTTAGATTTGGTACCTATACCTGTCGATAAGTATGTTATCTTAAATGGTGAATGCAAGGCTGACATGGTAAAAAAAATGTATAAGAAGGTGCAACAACATATTGAAAAATGAACTAAGCAATATGCATCTCACGTCAACAAAGGGCGAAAAAAGGTGGTGTTTGAACCTGGTGATTAGGTTTGGGTGCATATGTGTAAAGAATGGTTCCTAGCTTAAAGTCGTTCAAAGCTATAACCTAGAAGAGATGGTCCATTTATAGTTGTAACATGACAATGCTTATAAGTTAGACCTTCTAAGTGAGTATAATATGAGTGCAATATTTAATGTTTCTAATCTTTCCCCTTTTGATGTAGGTGATGATTCAAGGACGAATCCTTTCAAGAAGAGGGGGAATGATAAGAACCTTAGAAATGATGGGTGGAAGGCTTCAAAGGATGGAAGAGATCCATTGCATATTCCAAAAGGTCTAATAACATGAGTTAAAGCCAAAAAGATGAAAGAGACACTAAATGGGCTGATTGAGAATATTCAAGCCAATCAAGTTTCAAATGGTGCGAATTCAAGTTTGAAAGAGAGTTTAGGCCTTATTAATATGATTAAAGTACCTAGCGAGTCAGGGTTAAGTAATAGCATTCACTCCTAAATAGGAGTTTATTGTCTATGCTAGAATTTATCCATAAATTAGAATTCCTCCTAAATAAAAATTTGTCCTAAGTAGGAATTTGTCTCTTTTTAGGATTGTTGTCTTAGCTTATAAATAAGCACCTCCTTGTAAGCTTTGGAACATCAAACAACTTTGCCTAGCTATAAATCAAGTTGATCAACTAATTCTTCAACTTGCTGCCTTTTGATTTATTTATTTCTGTTTAGTTTGTCTATTAAGCACATTTTCATTCAAATGTGCTAATTTATTCATTTGCAATCCTTCTCACTTTGGTCATTTGTTTGAGATCATAACTATAAAAAATATGCTAAATAAGTGTGGTATAAAAGTGAGTTTTATGTGTAAGAATTTATGTCTCTTTAGGATTGTTATCTTAGCTTATAAATAGGCACCTCCTTGTAAGATCTAGAACATCAAACATTTTTTAGTGAAATAGAAAGTAAGAGTTTTCTCCCTTGGTTATTTTAAGAACTATTGAACTTATCAAGAGGTATTTCTTCTTATGACATTCAACCCAACTTATCACTCTCATTTCCTTTCTTTTTTTGAAATGTGGCATCCATATCCTTCTTAAATACCTTAGGTTTGTGTTCCTTTGAATGTTAGGTCTAGGGTTTGTCTTATTATAGTCTAATTTAGCTTTCTTAGATATTCTTTAATTCTTTGTGTGCGTTGGGTCGCTAAGCCACATCTTTTTGTGGTTTTCTATATCAGAAGAGATATATTACAAAGGAAGGGAAATAAGCAAACTTAAAGAAAGATGCTAATTGGACTCTACCTCCCTTAGCCTATAGGAGGTTTATTTATAAATAAAAAAAGGTGACAACCATCATAAGAAGATTCTACTTTCTTAAGTGGAGTGCCCTATTATTTTGCATTATCCTCCACTTATGCTAAAGTGTATTTGTTAAAGCTGGCCCATTTCATCTTGTCCATTGAAAGCAATTTTGTCTTTCTTCTCTTCACAACTCACATAGGTCCTAGGAATCTTGCATAATATCATCATTGAGGATCTTTTGATTGTTTTTTGCTTGGTTGGCTTAAGTTTCTTCATCTAGTTGAAACAAATTAGCCATCATTTCTAATAACCTCTCTTTTGATATAGACTTCATTAAAGTCTTTAATATCTCCTTGGGACTAATGGGAGTCAACTTTGGTAGTGGAGCCATTTATACAAATAATTCCTTTTCCTATATAGACTCCATTGTAAAAAAAATCAAAATTTTCCTACCATCAGATATTAATCCATCTTGCTAATCATGGAATATGTTTAATGTTTATATCTAAGATATTAGCTTGTTAAGCCATAATGGTATAATCCCATTTAATAATCCAACAAACATGATACCAAGTTGTAATAAGGGGTCTTTAACCTCTTCGTTTATTATGCAAAATTGTTCATAAATAGTTCTCACTTTTGATAGTTAAATGATGTAGGCCCTACTAAAAAAATTAGGTTTTAAACAAACTTGGAAATCTTTTTGGGTCATTCAAAAGATGTATTTGAATGAACTAACTAAATTTTCTATACTTGTTTTCATATAATAGGGCTTTTTCCCATACCTCAATATAATCGAAGTAATTATAGGTTTTAACCTTCCACTATTCTTTTAATTTGCAGTACAAAGTGATTTGCCTACCAGTCTTTTAGATAAATAATTTTCTTTACCTTAAATTTGGCATAGGCCTAATCTCTAAAGCTATAATCGAATCCACTTCCATATCCTCTTTCGATGGGTTTAATAGCCACTGAGCCTGTTTCATGAAATTCACTGCTAATACAGGCAATCCTTTACTTTATTTTGAGGATACATATCATTTTTAAAATAAAGTTATGTGACCTTATTAGGTTTAAGTTGAACATAATTATTTTCAATAGCACATAAAAAGCCTATATGCTTAGGAATTAAAGGATTTATGATGAATTTATCCAAAACTCACTTGTGCATGTCATCACAAAGTTTATCAACTTCTTTTTCTCGTGTAACTGCACCTTTAGTCGATGAATTAACCAACTTTGCTAAGGACTAAGGCCCTTGAATTAGAGGCTTTTTACTCATTTTTTTAATTCCTTGCAAAAATTCATGAGTTAGGAAATTTGGTAGAGTATTAGTATTTCCTTTAATAAACTCAATATCAACGTCAAACATATAGAGTATTCCTTGTCATCTTGCAAAGATGTGTTTGGTGGGAAGATTTTTAAGACATCCTTTGCTACCTTACAATCAATTTTTAAAAGGAATTTTTTATTTAACAAATCACTTTCAAATTTTTGAATACATAGTACAATAGTTAAGATTTCTTTTTAAATAGAAGAGTAACTAACTCTAGCTCCTTTCCAAACTCCTAAAGTGAAACAAACAAGTTGCTTTTTAATTTAATCCTTTGCTTAAGGATTCCTTTATAACCTTTATTTGATGCATCAATTTCAACTATCTTAAAAGCATCAAGATGAGGAAAAGTTAAACATGGTAAATCTTTAGTTTTTAATTTTATTTTCATAATTGTCTTAGTATGGTCATCTGTCCATTTAAGAGGATTTTTGTTTAATCTTTCAAATAAAGGCTTGACATCTTAAGCTAATTCCTTATAAAATTCTAAAATATAATTTAAACATCCTAAAAATTTTGTAATTATTGTTTTTCTCTAATTTCATCAGGAAATTTAAAGGCAAACTCAATTGCTTAGTCAATAGGAATAATAGCACCAATTTTAATGAAGTGACCCAAGGCCTTGGTTCGAAATAACTTCATCTTTTTAGTCGATATGATTAATCTATCTTTTTTAATAACCTTTAAAAATAGGTTTAAATGTTTAAAATGTTGTTCTATTGTGTTAAAGAATACTAAAACATCATCAATATAAATAATAGTAAATGTTGTATAAGTATTAAATATTTCATTCATAATCCTTTGAAATTCACAAGATGCATCGTTTAATGTAAAAGGAATTACATTCCATTCATATTGCCCAAATGGTACCATAACGTTGTTTTATATTTATCATTTTTGTGAATTTGGATCAACTAATAACTAGATTTCGTATAAAATTTTGAAAATACTCTGGCTTTATAAAGTCTATTAAGCAAATCTTTCTTATTAGGTATAGGATACCTTATCCCTCTTAAGGCCTTATTTAAAGGCTTATAGTTAATAACTAATCTTGGATCCCTTTCTTCTACTTCTACAACATTTTCAACATAAAATGATGGGCAATTCCAAGGGCTATTACTTTTTCTAATATGTCATTTCTTTAAGAGATCATCAATTTCTTTTTTATAGATTTCTAAATGTCTTGGTCCCATGGTTGTGCGTTAAGTCTTAGTAGGAATTTGACTTTCATTAAAAGTCACTGCATATGGCAATTTTACCACATGTTTTTTTCTTATTCCAACAGGCAATAAGAATCTTTCCATAAATTAATGTTTCTAGCCTTTTTTGTATTTCTTGTATCTTAACTTGAATAATTTGAGTGTTAATTTTTTTCTTGTAAGTGTTTATTTTTTACTTCATTTTGAAGAGATTGAATAAATGTCTCTTTTCTTATTGTTTTTTGAAGTAAATCTATCTCCCTATATTGAGGAGTATATATAAATTTATAACTAAAAAGCTTTCCATCTCCCTAATAGAATATAACATATGCAAGAAAGAATTTCCCAAAATAGTATCTTGTGACAAGATTTTAACTAGTACAAATGGAATTTCAATACAAATTGCTACATTACAAATAACAATTTAAGATAGTTTATATTTAATAACAAGTTTGCTTTTATCAATAGTGTTTAGCACTTCTATTGTTATTGAAAAGTATTTTAAAAGAACTATCCCATCATTAATATAGTTCATATCAACACCTAAATCTATTAAGGTTATTGTAGAAAAAATATATACTTTATTGACTACTAGAGTAATCTGAGTATGCCCTATATAGATAATAACCCTATCAATTAGGTTGACATCTTGGAGGGTGCTTAATTCTTCATTTAAAGAAGTACTTGGAGTATCAGAAGGATCTTTATCCTTTTCTGTCATAGATTCCAATACTAATACTCTTTCTTTTAATCCTCTTATCTCAATTTTTAACTGATTAATTTCAGCTTTATATTTCTAACTCTTTGAATAACCGTTTTTAAATTATAATCTCCTTTTGGTTCTTCAACCCTGGTCTCATTTTATGACAAATGAAGATATTTGTCAAACTATTCTCTTTTTTCTTTTAGATTTGTAATCTTATTAATAAGATCCAATATTAGATTATCTTCTTTTGTAAGGACTAATAAGTCATTACCTTTACATAAAGTTTGATAATAGTTGCATTGATCATCATAACTATTATCAAATTCTTCTTCAGAGGTAGTCTCTTCCTCAAGCAAGTCTACCTCTAACTCTGATTCCTCCAATTTGTCTTATAATAAGAAGATATGCATTAATGACCTTTTAAGGTCATCATCTACCCATAATTCTTGAATTTTTTGTTTCATTTTACATTTATTAAAATATTTGCATTTATAACAAACAATCATTTTCTTTTTCTTTTCATGTGGAACAACCCTTGTTTTTTTCTTTTGATTTTCCTATTTCATAAAAGGATTTCTTTTGAGGTATGGGTTTATAACCCTTTTTCTTAAATTTTTTAGGATATCTCATAGGTGGAAAACCCATTTGTTTACAAAAGCCTCCTAATGCTTTTTGCCTTGAGTTTTTTCACTTTGCAATTGCCTATGTAGCTTTATTTCATTATAAAGTTTAACTCTTTTAGTTACCACTTCAACGACTAATTCTTTATATGTGTAACTAAAGTAATCAATAACTCGACCATAATAAGATTTTAATTTATTTTTTACTCTTTTAGAAAATAAGGTAGGTAACACAGACAAAAACTTCTCTATCCAAAAAATACTCTGGTTTTCTTCCCTAGTAAAAACATTAGAGAAGAAGACATCTTTGTACCACCTGAATTGGCATAAATCTGAACATCTCAAACTAATGAATTGTTCATAGGTCTTCTTTACCAATAAGGTAGCTGAACCAATAAAATGATTACTAATGGTATAAATTAGTGTATTAACACTATCAAACATTTGCACGCCTTGTTCTATTTTAATAGCATTAAATATTTGAGTTTTAGCTTCATTTGTTAAAGTAAAGTCCCACTAGCCTTTAAGTTGTCCAGTAAATCTATTTACTATAAATCTTGTTATTTGGCGGTTAGAATTACCTCCCTTAGTTTTTGCAATAGTAGCAAACATCATCATATAATGTAGTAAAATGAGAATCTAATTTTCTAACATCCTATATAACTTTCATTCTACGATGCTGCTACCATAGTATTGTATATAATTGTACTCAAATTGTTCCTCTAATAAGAGGTTGACTAAAGTAGGTCCAAGATAATATAATTTTGAAGGGACTTTATTGAAAGTCATCTTATTGATTTCCATACTTTCCTTCATACCAAAAGGTGATGGATCTTTTCATACTCAATTTTGTTCTAATAAGAACATTTCTTGACTTTTCTTCACATAATCTTCGGCATTTGTTTCTTCTTCTATAATTTCTTCCTCCTTTCCCAATACAGGAGCGTCCTTTTCTTTTAATCTCAAGATTTTTAACCTTTTAATTATTTTATCAACTAATTCTGTTTTTTAGGATTTTTACGTAACATATTGTAATTTATTTTCTCTAATGACATAGGTTTAAATAAAACACTTTTTTCCATTTCTAGTTTAACTAGAGGTTTTAGAGCTTTTTGGGCTATTTCTTATATCTTTCCTTAAACTCTATTAAGCTAATTTCCCATGGATTAAAGATAAAAATTAGTATAATTTCCTTGGTCCATAATAACACTAGTAGAGGGTACCTGGTTATATGGTGAACCTATAACTTCACAATCTTTTATTTTTATACTTAAATTGAGTGTAGATGGGAAAATACTATTAACCCTTTTCCCTTTTCTTATAATATATTCTTGATATGCTTTTCAAGAACCATACATTCCTTGGGGGTAGAAAAATTAGGGAAAGGTTTTTTCTTAAATTTATACACCTTTTTCATATAAGTGAATATATCTACAAGCCCTATTTTATTGTTAGATATCTTATGACATTTATACCATACTTGTCATTCTTTATCATTAAAGGTCATAAAAAACCAATTTCTTTTTATACTATTTTTAAGAGAGTAAAATAACTCTTTTACTTTTTTTGTCTATTTCATCAACTATTTCTAAGATGTAAAGACTCCTATCTTTATCCTAATATCCCATATCAGAGAGAGAAGGAGACCTAGGCTTAGGAACCTAACCAGATGTATCTAGTGGTTCATTAACCACAGAAGTAGAAGTTAATGAAGAAAAGCCAACTTTACACTGAGTTAACTAACCTATTCTCTTGTTCTTCTAATACCTTCCAACTTAGTGATTGGCACTAAGGAAATAAAAAATCTAGGTTTAAACTTTTCTCTTTCCCTTTTGAGGTTTAGCCTCACACTTCTAAATGGAACAAATTGGATTTTGACATCCCCATCTTGGAATTCAATTACTTCTTCCACTTGTTTTTTAACCTATTTAACAGGTTTAAAGACTTTTTCTAATACCCATTTTTTAAGTAATTTCACCTAATCCCAAGCTATTGTCTTAGGAATCATTACATTGGATTTTGACCTCTTAGTCCAAAATAATCTAATGGTCCTTTTATGTATATATCTTGCTAAAATGTCTTTAATTACTAGGACAATAGTGTTCATAAGCTTATAATTTATCTTGTAAATAAGGATTAGACTTTTTGAAGTAGGCATCATATCAAATCCTCTAATTTTAATATTTGAACATAAAGCATGCATCAAATTTGGATTTATTAGTGATAGGGTAAAATTAGAGAAACAAGAGAACCAAATAGGTCTATCACTTAGTGTAAATTCAGTTACTCTTAATAAAAAGTCATGGAAATGATTATGTCTTTTATCTCTAAGTATTCTTCTAGTGTTTCATGTTAAGCAAAAGAAAAAAAAAAAAAAAGAAACCAAAAGAGGTACAAAAAAAAAAAAAGAGGAACAAAAAAAAAAGGTATCAAATTCAAGTTATTGCTAAAAGTTAAACGACTTGGTTAAATTGGTCATAATAATAATATAATTTTCTTATTCAATTCTAATTCTACCATTTATTTTCCTATTATGATATTCAAGTTTGTCCTCTAAGTTTAACTCTATATCTTGTTTTATATCAATCATTTGCCTCAGTGTTCTTTTTCAATTTTTTTAACTCCTTATTCTCCAATTAATTCAATTATACCTCATTCACCTTACTTTGTTATAAAGCAATCCTCTTAATTTTGCTTGTTTAGTTCTTTAAAAGTAAAGAGGAGAAATCTAAGTGGTAAAAGGCAAGAGTTAAATTAAGAAAAAGCTATAAAAGCTATAAACATAAGGGAGTGTGATACCTTTTCTTTTGAGTGAAACATATGAGGGAATGCAATACCTTTTCTTTTGAGTGAAACACATAAAGGAGTGTTTTGTGAGGTATTTTAATCATTTTATGCAAAAGTAATACTATGACTTCCATAGAAAAAGGCGTAGCTCATAAGGGAGTTAGTGAGGTGTCCTTTATGTTCAAAATTATGCAACAACAATTTGAGCTCATGAATACTGGATTTGAGATAAGAGGGAGAGGATAGAGTGCAAGTTACTCTAGAAGGAAATTGAGATGAGCTTATGATTATAAAGATGATGATAAATTTGATGATCGAGCTACTATAGTTAGAACTAACATCAATAAAAGGGATCAAAGAGATTTTATGAGGCAAGGGACTAATGACCATGATTTAGGTAGCATTAAAATGACAATTCCTTCATTCCAAGGTAAGAATGATCTTTATATGTACCTATAATAGGAGAAGAAGGTTGAATTGGTTTTTAACTGCTATAACTACTCTTAAGAGAAAAGGTAAGGCTTGTTGTTGTTGAATTTATTGATTATGCTATTACTTTGTGAGATCAACTTGTTTTGACTAAGAGAAGGAATCATGAGAGGCCTATTAATAAATGAGAGGAAATGAAAGTTATCTGAGGAGGAGGTTTATCCCTAATCACTATTATAAGGATTTATAGCAAAGGCTGCAAGGGCTCACTTAAGGCACCAAAAAGTATAGAGGGCTACCATAAAAAGATGGAGATTGCCATGATTAGGGAAAATGTAAAAAAGGATAGAAAGGTGACCATGACTTGATTTTTGCAAGGGTTAAATAAAGACATAGCTAATGTGATAGAGTTGCAACATTATGTAGAATTAAAAGACATGGTGTATGTGACAATGAAAGTTAAAAGATAACTTAAACAAAAAAGTTTCATATGGTTTGGGCAGAATTCAGGTTCTACCTTATCTTGGGGGCCAAATTAGAGTAAAAAGGATGAGAAAGTCAATTACAAGTCCAAAGTTAACCTATCCAAGAGCAGGAATATAGGTTATAGCAAGGAGGTATGTAATTCTAAATCCTTAACCAAGTAGAAATACATATGTTAAATGTTTTAAGTGTTTAGGAAGGGTCATATTACATCTTAATGTGCAAATAAGTAAGCAAAGATCTTAAGTGGTAATAGTGATGTTGACACTATAAGTGAGTCAAATGATGATCATCATAGGGTTAAAGTGATGGATCAGAGTATTTGGTTAATGGAGTAGCTCTTGTCACAAGGTGAGCATTGAATATGCAAGTGAAGGAAGAAAACAAGATGCAACGACATATCATCTTTCATACAAGGTGTCTCATCAAAGATAAGGAATTTAAAGATCTATTCTTTTAGAATGTTTCAAGTGGACTGCCACCTAAAAAAGGGATTGAGTATCAAATTGATTTTATCCTTAATGCATCCATCCCAAATCGGCCAACATATAAGAGTAATCATAAGGAGGCAAAGGATCTTTAAAGGTAGGTTGAGGAACTTATGTCAAAAGGATATGTAAAGGAAAGTATAAGTCCTTGTATAGTTCCTATCTTACTTATACCCAAGAAGGATAGGACTTAAAGGATTTCTGTTGATTGTCAAGCAATCAACAAAATCACTATAAAGTATTAGTAACCCATACCTAGATTAGATGACATGTTAGATGAATTTTATGGTTTATGTGTCTTTCTTAAAATTGACTTGAAAAGATATCACTAGATTATGACGAGAGAGGGAGATGAGTGGAAAACTATTTTCAAAACTAAGTATGGTATATATGAATGACTTATTATGTCATTTGATCTCACTAATATACCAAACACTTTTATGATAGGTTAAGGAACTTAAGTCAAAAGGGAAAGCATGAGTCTTTATATGGTTTATATCCTACCTGTACCCAAAAAGGATGGGACTTGGAGGATTTGTGTTAACTATCAAGGTGGTTAACAAAATCACTATAAAGTATCAGTACCTAGGTTAGATGACATATTAGATGAATTTTATGATTCATGTGTCTTTTCTAAAATTGATTTAAAAAGTAGATATTACCAAATTAGGATGAGAGAGGGAGATGAGTGGAAAACTACTTTCATAACTAAGTATGGTTCATATGAAAGACTATGTTATTTGGTCTCACTAATACACCAAGTACTTTTATGAAATTAATAAATCATGTTTTATACCCCTTCATTGGTAAATTTGTAGTTATATATTTTAATGATATTTTGGTTTATAGTAAAAGTTTAGAAAAGTATTTTGATCATTTACATTCTGTTTTAATTATTTTAGGTTTTGAGAAATTGTATGTTAACTTCAAGAATACTCCTTTTGTACCACATAAATCATATTTTTTGGCTAAGTTATAAGTATTAGAGGTATTGAAGTTGATGAGGAAAAAGTTAAGATAATTCATGAATGACTTACACCTAAATTAATTAGTGATGTGTATAACTTTTATTATCTAACTAGTTTGTATAAATATTTTGTTAAGAACTTTAACACCATTGTCATACCACTAATTAAGATTATAAAAAAGAACATGAATTTTAAGTAAGTAGCGGTTAAGATAAAGATTTTAATTGCATTAAGTAAAAATTAAATTTTACATCATTACTTATTTTACTTAACTTCGAAGAAAACTTTTGAAGTTAAGTGTGATACTTCAAGTATTGACATTAAATTTGTTTTTATTTATAAAAGATGTCCAATTACTTACTCTAGTGAAAAGTTAAGTGAAGTAAATTTTAATTATCTCACTTATAATAAAGAGATATATGTATTAATATGGGCTTTAAAGACATAGTAATATTATCTTTGACCTAAAGAATTTGTCACCTATATTGATCATAAATTTTTAAAATACTTGAAAGGACAAAAGAAGTTGAAAAAAAAAGACATATCAACCTTTTTGACCATAACATCCTTAGTACAAAATATATAAATAAATCAACTTATATATGATTAGGTATGAATAAAGAGGTATACAAGTTATAATATAAAACTTTAAATTTAATCTATTTACATGTTATACATTTCACACGTAACCTCTCAACATCTTATTTTATGTGTGGTTAAAAAAATATTTAGTTAAAATAGTTAAAATATTTAAGATTTTCCTAAATTTAAAATAATTTATTAAATCACTCTTCATGAGTCTTTTTTATAACTAACTTTTTCAAAGTACTCATAAGTCGCATAAATAATTTTTTTTAAATAAAAATTTCTTATATTTATAAAATTTCTCAAAATCTAACTTTTTACCTACTATATATATTAGCAGAATTAAAATTTTTTATATATAAATTTTTAATAAATTTATATTTTAATAAATTTATAATAAGTGTAGTGATATGAGCATATTTATGAAATAATACAACAATTACCGTAATTTTTTTACGTTATATTTAATGATATAAGGAAAGTTCTGATTAGGTTCTCTCTCACCGCAATCGAATCAAAATCGTGTTCTTGTAACTCTTAATTACTGGGTTTTCCCACAGAGCAGCCATTATTGAGTCTTGTGAAATTTTGTAGCTTTTTGTTGGAGATTTCATGTTGTTTCGGTTCTGTTTATGGTTTTTAATGTCTTTAGGGAAAGGTTGAAGCCAGGAACCGAAGCCCATCTTGAGGAGATTGAAGCTGAGATAAACTGTAAGCTTCAGAAGGTTGGCTGGTTACCTGGTTTTTACTCTCTTCCACCTCATGTACGGATTGCTAACTCAAAAGCGTACAAGGAAGGAAAGGTAAGTAATCAAGAAGCAGTTTTGAACTCTTTTGCCTTACGGGGTTTATAGTTGTGTCTTGTATTGGCTTGTTTTGTGATGGAAACTGAGTTAATTGGGCTGTTACTTGATTATTTTTGCTCCTTTTTTTTTTCTTTTTTTTTATGGCTTATTGTTGTCTGTCTCTTATTTATGAATCATTGTAAGAACCGGTTTTTTCACTTTTAATTGTTGATTTTATTTTGAGGGTCTGCTGTGATTGATTGTGGATATTCTCCAATAATATGTACCTTGATATCTTGTAAGTGTTGATAATGGTTGTGCTACTTTGGTCATCTAGATATATGGAATTGATGCGGCTTCTGGGGCAGCAGTTTTAGCCTTGAATATATCAGTGGGAGATCATGTTCTTGATCTCTGTGCCGCTCCTGGTAAGTAGATTCATATAATTTTTGCATTTGCTATTAGAAAAGTTTTTCTTTTTTCTTTTTAACTTTTGTTTATACATTTATTCTGTTATACACTTCTGATCATCTGCTCGATTATTTCTCAGGTGCTAAGCTTTGTTTAATATCAGATCTCCTTGGTGATTCAGGATCTGTAACTGGTGTTGATATAGCAAGGCATCGCCTGGCAGCTTGCAGAACAATGCTGCAGAAATATGCAGTGGGTGACCAGTGTCAACTTTTTGTTGCCGATGGAACGACATTTTCTGTCATTCCAGTGAGAAATTGTTCAGATTTTAAATCATGTAAACAATTTTGAAAGTAGTATGTATTTCAATTCTGTTTAGATTTTTTAAACCTCTTTTTTTTTTTTTATGTGCTATAATTCTTTCTAGTATTTTAAACAGGTGAATATGCAATGGAGGGAAAGGAACACTCGTATAGGGAGTGGGCATCTAAGAGATTGTGGAAAGAAAGGAAAATGGCCACTAAAGCAAGGTATTTACTGAAAGTGATCACCCTGAGCTGATTTTTTATGGGCAGAATTCTGGGGTTGTTGGGCTCACTAAAAGTGAACTATATGAAGTTGCAAGTAGCAGTCAAGTTTCAAGTCATGGCTATAACAAGGTGAATTACTGTTTGTTTGGATACTTCCACTTTTTCCTTCTACACAGGATTACGCACCCTTTTGATGTAACATAATGTTTATGATGGTCAGTTGTTTACTGAAACTCTGAATACAATGGTTGGATCAAATTCTATTCAGGTCCTGGTGGATGCAGAATGTACTCATGATGGTTCAGTCAGACATATCCAAAAGTTTGAGAACTGGGGATGGGAAACTCTTCATCAACGTGTTTTAAATGCGGAGAGGATTGATGGTTTGACCACTCTTCAGGTAGTTCAATTGTATTTCTAACTTGTTAGCCAATAACTTGTGTGGGCCAAAAATGTGCTTTAGTTTGAATGTGTGTGAACACAAATTACCTAAAGCTCATTGTCAAAATCGTTTTTATGTTTTCTTGCCCTTGGATCATAAATGTTTCTTTTTGTTCTGTTGCAGTTGAAACTCCTAGTAAATGGGTTTAGATTGCTAAAAGTTGGGGGATTGCTTGTCTACAGCACTTGCAGGTGCATTGCGTATGTGTTATGCATGGATTGCAAGAACACACACCTACAAATATTTAGTTTCTGGGTATTCTTAAATTGTTCTTTGTTTGCAGTTTGACGATTTCTCAAAATGAAGATGTGGTGAAGCAATTTCTCAAGGAAAATTCTTCAGCTGGTAGGCTCCACTGTGATTTGAAAATTATTATAATGAAACTTAACCCTGCTGATCTTTGTATATTCTCATATTGTAAGAGCAGTTAATTTGGCTTTTGCCGCATAAATGCTTGATCTCAAGGCTGGAGCAGTTTCGTGACTCCCATGATCGAGCATTCCCTTTTTGAGAGCCTTTAGCTTTATCTAGTTGGAGTATAACTGCTGCCTGTGGTCTCCCAGAGCTGCAGGAGATAAATGCTGCCAAGGATTGGCCATGTAAGAGTGGGGGGATGCCCAAGACATTGCGCTTTGATCCTGTGACATCACAAACTAGTGGGCTCTTCGTAGCAAAGATCAAAAAATTGGGTTCTTAGTCAAGATTTGAGACTCATAATTAATTGTCTAATGAAGGTCAGTAGACTCACGGAGACCGAATCATCAATTTCTGTTTCAAAGATCAATTTTCATGACTAAGTTGTTTTTTTCACAACCCAACTATCATGCCAGGCATTGTTTTAATGCAGATTTCTCCTGATCAATGTTTGCCCTTTTGAAGAAGCTGATTAAATATCGATATGCGATTGCAGAAGTGGTTGGCCCTGGCCTTGGATGGGATTTGTTGGCTCATAACTCTCTATAGCCTTAGGCTGCATTGCAAGTGGTTTGCTTTTCTTTGTCAAGTTTTGTTGGTGCTTGTATGGGCAGAGAGATTCTTTTGCTACTCGGAGGAGAAGAAGAGGAAGAAGAAAGTGCATTAATGACTTAATTGTGCTTCATTTTTCAATTCTGCACCTACACAGAAAATATATTCTTTTTCTCTCCTCAAGGCTTCCCTAGCCGAGGAAACATGTCAAAAAAAAGCTGGAAACATTCTTAACATAACTTGCGTAATGAAAGTTAGGGAAAAGGGTCAAATCATCTGATTATAAATTTATAATGCACCAAAGTTTACTCTGCAGTATTAGACGCAACACAACACTCTCCTAGAAACAATTACCAAAAAAAAACAAAAAAGCTCAAAATATTCCCTATGAAGAGAAACAGGGGGAGCACCACTCTAGGACAGCAGCAATATGGTAGCGTGAATTTTGGAGACCCTTACTAATGAAGCCACACTCCACACTGTTAGGACTTGCGAGGCCTTATTAATTTGGAGGGAAGGAAAAAACAAAAGAAAAAAAAAAAAGAGGTTTTCTCATTAAGTTCTTTTGAGAATTAAAAAATTTATTAAGAGGTATTTTTTTTATAACATTTAATTTGACTTATTATTTTTAATTTTTTTTAAAAAATGTATCTTTTATATCCTTCTTAAATATTTTAAATTTATATTTTTTTAAATATTAGATTTAAGATTTATATTATTAAATTTTGATTTAATTTTCTTAAATATTCTTCAATTTCATGTGTGCGTTGAATTTCTAAACTAAGTTTTTTGGAGTTTTATGCATCATAATTTAAGTTTGTACTGATTTTCAATGTTTAATGAAAGTTTTAATTTTGTAAGTATTTTATTCTTTTTTTATTATCTTCTTTTATATTGGTGTATTTAACTTAGTTTCTATATATCAAAATCAGTATTTCGATGTATTTGAACTTACTAACACATAATAGCATGCATCTTAGAATAAAATTAGTAATTGATGTAAACATTAAAGATAACTTCATGATTCCTTTGTGTTAAGGACTCCTTGAAAACTACTAGCATGTAGGCATTAGCTAACATGTCTATTTATAGGCATTATTTATATGTGTCACCACTTGAAATGGGGTATCTCCTTTAGGCTATAGCTTTGAACACCTCTAAAGGGTACCATTTTTCTTAAGCACTAAAAAGGATGGAATGACACATGGATTGAGGCTTTCCCTTACAAAATCCTTATTCAAGATTTCCATAACTTGTCATTGCAATTCTTCATGTTCCAGTGAACTTATTTGGTAATGAGCTAGATTAGGTAGTGAAGCTTTGGGCATCAAATCAATTTGATGTTGAATGTCTCTTATAGGAGGAAGACCTAATGGTAAGTCTCTAGAGAGACATCATTAAATCCTTCCAAAAGAGGCTGCACTTCATAAGGCATAAAAGATACAACCATGTCAGTTTTGCTAAGCAAAATATATATGATACTAACCCCCTTTATGACACCCTTCACATCTTTCATTGTTAACAAAGTCAAAGATAAGGAATTCTTAACAAAAGGAGATAAGGAATTCTCAACAAAAGGAGTCTTGAGAGATTCCTTACTAGGCGCCAAAGTAATCTTCTTTCCACCATACTCAAAAGAGTATGTATTACAATGGCCATCATGGATAGTCTTCCTACCACAGTCGACCAAGAATAATATGACTAGCATCTATAGGTAGAACATTGCATCATATTTTGTCAAAATAAATAAAGCCAGTAGAAACATTGACAAGACATCATTTGGAAACAATTACCTCAATACCCTTTTTTAACCACAACATCTTTGAAGGTGTGGGGTGCACCTTTAACTCCAATTTTAGCTTACTTGCTGCTATTTCAGAAATCAAATTTTCACAGCAATCAGAGTCAATAATCAATTGACATACCTTCCCTAAAATGGTGCAAGTTGACTGAAAAATATTGGTGTGCAACCACCTATCTCCAATGTCATCTTTGGGAGTGAGGAAAATCCTTCTTACCATGAGAAGCTTGCCAGAATCAGCATGTACAATTTCTTCATCTTCCACTGCAACTTCATCATTTTTTTGACTCTTCTTTGTGTGGCTCCTCATCATCATCGGACTCATTATCCACCAAGGATGCTTTGCCAACAAGTCAATTTTTATTGAATCAACAATTGCTAGCACGATGACCAATCTCCCCAAAGAATAACAATGCATACCGGCTGCACTTGGCTGCTTTGAAAGATTGGGTTGAGTAAGGAGCTTACTATCAGGTTATGCCAAAGTTTAAGTGACTTTGGTGGTGCTGGTGGTACTCTTTGTTGCTTAATTTGGCAAAGTAGAGGTTTGTGGCCTCCTAGAACGAGAATGCTGCACTTTGAGTGCCCATTGATGTGCATCTCCCAAATCTTAAATGTCGAGGCCATCTAAGGCATCTTGGATATGAAGTTGAAGACCATTTAAATACTTGCTTACAAGCACCTCTTCCAGATCTTCAATATTGTTGCAAATCACTAATTTGTTGAACTCATTGGTGTATTGGTCTACCGATTGTGTACCTTGCATCAAATCTTGGTAACTTTGGTAAAGCTCTCTCTCGTACCCTTTGGGAAGGAAATACTTTTGAATCTTGTCCTTCATCTTTTGCCATGAAGCAGTTGGAGCCTTACCAACAGATTGACAAGTTTCTTTCTCTCATTGCTACCAAGCTATGTCCTTGCCTTGGAATCGCATAGCAATGATACCAATGAGACAATCATTTGAGACTTTTTATATACTTAAAGACTTCATTTACAAGGGTCAACCAATCAACAATTTCATTAGTAGAATTGGTACCTAAAAATTCTAGAATGTCCCTTTTGATTTCCTTTTCCCATCCAGTTTACAAAATTCTTGTGCATGACAATGGGCATTCCTTCTTCGGGAAAAAGATTAAACACTTTCTGAGGAAGAGGAATCGCCATTGGATTCTTCAATTCTAGAATGAGATGGAGGGTGTTTGCTTCGGCCCTTAGATGCTGAACTTCTCGAGTCGAGGCATCAATTTGTTCTTACTCATGTTGTAAATTCTCAGCAAGTGCATTGTTCAATGGAATGGCTTTGCCACCTTGATGTCTGGCTTGTCTTGGAGGCATTGTCCTCTCCTCTAAAGCTTTGACACCAAATGATGTAGCCAAAGGCTCCATGATTAAGTCAAAAATAAAAAAAGGATTGGGAGAGTGACTTGTAAAAATTCGAGTGACAATTTCTGTTCTGTGTGTCATAGGGAAAATGACCATATCTCTCAATTGACAGGTTGGAATGAAGAGATTCCAATTGCAAACAAACAAAGTCTTGTAGATCCACAACTTTTTTGTTTTGAGTTTTTGCAGATAAGTGCTGTAGGGTTATTGATTTGGGGGAAGAAGTGAACAAAATAGAACTGGTTAGAATGTAAAAATGAGTAAGGACTTTAATGGTTGCTCTTTTAGGCTTCCAATGGAATTGGTGGGGCATCAGTTCTTCTAGATTGATGGCTAAAACTATTAAAGGATGTAGACTTTGAAAAGCTCTAACTCTTCAAAGAAAAAGTGAAAACTCTTTTAGGTTTTCATGGGTATGAACTCTTTAAGGTTGAAAAGAATGCCCAAGGCAATTTCATTCATCCAATTAAGTATGTTTTCTACATAATATTGATTGCATTTTAAAGCCAAATAGAAGATAATGAAAAGACTCAAATCAAACCTAAGAACTAGGAGCTAATAAAGAAAGATTATCAAAAAAGAATATTTTCAATGTTTCCCACAACTTAAATCAAGCCTAGGAACTAGGAGCTAATAAAGGAAAATAATCAAAATAGAATATTTTCAATGTACAAGAAATGACAAAGTCAACGATGAGAATCTTGTTAGTTATGGACTTGTCAAGAAGGTTGATGAGTTTGAATGCGAGTTGATCTTCTTGACCGAGTGAATGTTGTGGAACTTGCCAATGAGGGCTTGTTGGTGAGAGACACAGTGATGTAGGCTACATCAAGTCCATCTGATAAAGAAGATATTACTCTTAATTAACTTTCTTTATTAAAAGAGAATTGTTCATTACTTTTAATTACTTGACATTAGGATTTCTCCCTTAGGTAGTTCAAATCCATTAAAGTCTATCAAATAAAACTGTTTTTACACTTGATTAGCTTTCCTTACCTAAAGATAACCTTTCATTACATGAAACTTGAGACCATCCTTTAATTCCTTGTCAATAAAGTTTCTCCATTTATTGCAAGGAATCATTCACACAAAATGATCCCATAATTAAAATCATTGTCTACAACAAACAATAATTTCAAGTTGACATGCATGTCAATACACCTTGGATAGTTTTAATCCATTTAATTTCATAAAAAAAAGGAGTCATATATCTTCATTAGTTTTTTTTTTCTTAAATAGAATAGTTTATTACCTAAAAGATGTGACTAGCACCTAATTTTTAGATCTCCTTTCATTCCAAGAAGTCATTTACATAACAGAATCATGAAATTACCTTAAATGCCTACACTATCATTAATTTCATTGGGAGATTCTTGTTATTATGTTCTAGGTAGTCTAAATTCATTAGAAGTCTATTTAATAGTGAGTTTATTAGCCTTGATTATCTTTATTTACTATGTTAGAACCATTCATTGGTTAGAACATGAAATTGTCTTTAAGTTACTTGAAAAAAAGGACTTCTCCTCTATTTAGGTTGAATCCATTAGAATACATTGAAGAAAGGACATTTACTCTTGATTAGCTTTTTTTACCCAAAAAGAACCACTCATTGTTTGAAACCTAAGACTATCAATTGATTTTATGGCAAGAATGATTCTCCTTTTATTTCAAGGAATCATTTACCCAAAATGATCTTGCAATTAACATCCATGACTACATCAAACATTCTAAGTAGTCATTCACAAAATTAACTTAATCATTATTACGATAGAATGGTTTATTACGATAGAAGCGAGGCTTGTCCTTTCATTCTAAGTAGTCATTCACAAAATTAACTTAATCATTATTAGCTTCTCTTACAAGTATGCAATGGATCAATTCCTTAATCATAAGACCATCTCCTCATTCTTTCCTAACAAGGCTCTTTTCACTGCAACAATTCATTCGCACAAAATAATCTTAAAATTAGCTTCTAGTTTCATTGCAACAAGCATGTTTGTGGTACTAAGAATCTATTGAATTCCATCAAACAAATGAAGCATTGATCATTGTTAGCTTCTCTTACAAGTATGCAATGGTTCAATTCCTTAATAATGAAATTGTCTCCTTATTTCTTCTTAACAAGGTTTGACCCTTTATTGCAAAAACACATTCACGCAAACAATAATTTCAAGTTGACATGCATGTCACCATGGATAGTTTTAATCCATTGAATTTCATTAAACAAAGCAATCATAAATCTTCATTAGTTTTTATATTTTATATTTTATATTTAGTTTTCACATAGAATGGTTTATTACTTAAAAGATGAGACTGGTACTTAAATTTTACATCTCCTTTCATTCCAAGAAGTCATTTACATAACAGAATCATGAAATTACCTTAAATGTCTACACCTATGATTAATTTCATTGAGAGATGCTTGTTATTATGTTTTGGGTAGTCTAAATGCATAAAAAGTCCATTTATTAATGACTCTATTAGCCTTGATTAGCTTTATTTACTATGTTAGAACTATTCATTGGTTAGAACATGGGACTATCTCTAAATTAGTTGAAAAATGGACTTCACCTCTATTTAGGTTGAAACCATTAAAATACACTGAAGAAAGGACATTTACTCTTGATTAACTTTCTTTGCCTAAAGAGAACCACTTATTGTTTGAAACCTAAGATTGTCAACAGATTTTATGGCAAGAAGGCTTCTCCTTTTATTTCAACGAATTATTACATTAGATTTTGAGATCTACCCTCCCAAAAGTTAATGGAGGAAAGTCAACTCTATACTAAAGTTGACTAACCTATTCTTTTGTTCTTTTAATACCTTCCAACTTAGTGATTGGTATTGAGGAGGTACAAAATCTAGGTTTAACTTTTTCTCTTCCCTTTCTGAGGTTTAATCTCACACTTTTAGATGAAGCAAATTAGATTTTAAAATCCCCATCTAGGAATTCAATTACTTCTTCCACTTATCCATTAACCTATTGAATAGGTTCAATGGCTTTTTT
>JAHOYR010005629.1:0-26022 GCA_023213295.1 Bruguiera hainesii | reverse complement strand
CTCCTAGTTTAACGTAATTCAACAAATTCCCATTTCAAAGGGAGTGTAAATGTGTTCACTGCCATGAATATATTAACTCTTGTGAACAAACAAGCTATTTTCATGTTCATTAAGTGTGAATGAGTGGTTGCAACAAAAGGTTGATGCTTGCAAGGAAGAAATGAACAGAGAGTCTCATCACTCAGCCATTACAGGGCAAATACATGAACAAAATGCTAGTTATCATCAAAGACTCCTTGTTCAACGTAATTCGACAAATTCCTTTTGAAAGGGAGCATAAATGTGTCTACTGCCTTGAATATATTAACTGTCATGAACAAACAAGCAATTTTCATGTTCATTAAGCGTGAATGAGCTATTGTAACCAAAGGTTGATGCTTGCAAGGAAGAAATCAAGAGAGGGTCACATTAATCAGCAATTAAACAGCAAATACAGGAACAAAATCCTTGTCGTTATCAATGACTCCTTATTTAACGTAATTCAACAAATTGCCATTCCAAGGGGAGTGTAAATGTGTTCTCTGCCGTGAATATATTAACTGTTGTGAACAAAAAAGCTATTTTAATGTTCATTAAGTGTGAATGAGTTGTTGCAATAAAAGGTTGATCCTTGCAGGGAAGAAATAAAGAGAGGGGCTCATTAGTCAGCCATTATACAGCAAATACATGAACAAAATGCTAGTCATCATCAAAGACTCCTTGTTAAAAGTAATTGAACAAATTCATAAATAAAAGGGAGTGTAAATGTGTTTGCTCCTGTGAATATATTAACTGTTGTGAACAAACAACCTGTTTTCATGTTCATTTAGTGTGAATGAGTTGTTGCAACAAAAGGTTGACGCTTGCAAGGAAGAAATGAAGAGAGGGTCTCGTTATTCAGCCATTATACAGCAAATACAGGAACAAAATACTAGTCATCATCAAAAATACCTTGTTGAAAGTACTTTAACAAATTCCTATTTAAAAGGGTGTGTAAATGTGTTTGCTGCCATAAATATATCAAATGTTGTGAACAAACAAGCTATTTTCATGTTTGTTAGGTGTGAATGAGTTGTTGTAACCAAAGGTTGATGATTGCAAGAAAGAAATGAAGAGAGGGTCTCATTATTCCCCCATTATAGAGCAAATACATTTCAAAATGCTAGACATCATCAATGACTCTGTATCTAATGAAATTCAACAAATTCCTATTTCCAAGTGAATATAAATGTGTTTGCTGCCACGAACATATTACTTGTTTTAAACAAAGAAGCTATTTTCATGTTCATTACGTGCGAATGAATTGTTGCAACAAAAGGTTGATGCTTGCAAGCAAGAAATGAATAGAGAGTGTCATTATTCAGCCTTTATGCAGCATATACATGAAGAAAATGCTAGTCATCATCAAAGACTGCTTGTTTAATGAAATTCAACAAATTCGTATTTCGAAGTTAATGTAAAAGCGCTTGCTGCCATGAATATATTAATTGTTGTGAACAAATAAGCTATTTTCATGTTCATTAAGTGTGAATGAGTTGTTGAAAACAAAGGTTGATGCTTTAAAGGAAGAAATGAAGAGAGAGAGAGTCACATTAATCAGCCATTATACAGCAAATACAGGAACAAAATGCTAGTTGTGATCAAAGACTCCTTGTTTAATGTAATTCAACAAATTCCCATTTCAAAGGGAGTGTAAATGTGTTTGCTATCATGAATATATTAATTGTTGTGAACAAACAAGCTATTTTCATGTTCATTAAGTGTCAATGAGTTGTTACAATAAAAGGATGATCCTTGCAAGGAGGAAATGAAAAGAGGTTCTCATTATTCAGCCATTATACAGCAAATACATGAGCAAAATGCTAGTCCTCGTTAAAGACTCCTTGTTTAACAAAATTCAACAAAATCCGATTTAAAAGGGAGTGTAAATGTGTTTGCTGCCACAAATATATTACTCGTTCTGAACAATTAAGCTATTTTCATGTTCATTAAGTGCGAATGAGTTGTTGCAACAAAAGGTTGATGCTTGCAAGCAAGAAATGAATAGAGAGTGTCATTATTCAGCCTTTATGCAGCATATACATGAACAAAATACTAGTCATCATCAAAGACTATTTGTTTAATGAAATTCAACAAATTTGTATTTTGAAGTTAATGTAAAAGTGCTTGCTGCCATGAATATATTAATTGTTGTAAACCAATAAACTATTTTCATGTTCATTAAGTGTGAATGAGTTGTTGTAACTAAAGGTTGATGAATGGAAGGAAGAAATGAAGAGAGGGTCGCAATAGTCAGCCATTATACAGCAAATACAAGAACGAAATGCTAGTCGTGATCAAAGACTCCTTGTTTAATGTAATTCAACAAATTCCCATTTCAAAGGGAGTGTAAATGTGTTTGCTATCATGAATATATTAACTGTTATGAACAAACAAGCTATTTTCATGTTCATTAAGTGTGAATGAGTTGTTACAATAAAAGGATGATCCTTGCAAGGAGAAAATGAAGAGAGGTTCTCATTATTCAGCCATTATACAGCAAATACATGGGCAAAATGCTAGTCCTCGTTAAAGACTCATTGTTTAACAAAATTCAACAAAATCTGATTTAAAAGGGAGTGTAAATGTGTTTTCTGCCACAAATATATTACTCGTTTTGAACAAATAAGCTATTTTCATGTTCATTAAGTGTGAATGAGTTGTTGCAACAAAAGGTTGATCCTTGCAAGGAAGAAATGAAGAGAGGCTCTCATTATTCAGCCATTATACAGCAAATACAGGAACAAAATGCTAGTCATTGTCAAAGTCTCCTTGTTGAACGTAATGCAACAAATTCCTATTTAAAACGGAGTGTAAATGTATTTGCTGCCATGAATATATTAGCTGTCGTGAACAAACAAACTATTTTCATGTTCATTAAGTATGAATGAGTTGTTTTAACCAATGGTTTATGCTTGCAAGGAAGATATGAAGGGAGGGTCACATTATTCAGCCATTATGCAGCAAATACAGGAACAAAATGCTAGTCCTAATCAAAGACTCCTTGTTTAACGAAATTCAATAAAATCTGATTTAAAAGGGAGTGCAAATGTGTTTGTTGCCAGGAATATATTAACTATTGTGAACCAACAAGCTGTTTTCATGTTCATTAAGTGTGAATGAATTGTTGAAACAAAAGGTTGATCCTTGCAAGGAAGAAATGAAGAGGGAGCCTCATTATTCAGCCATTATACAGCAAATACATGAACAAAATGTTAGTCATCCTCAAAGACTCCTAATTGAACGTAATTCAACAAATTCCTATTTAAAAGGGAGTGTAAATGTGTTTGCTGTCATGAACATATTAACTGTTGTGAACATACATGCTATTTTCATGTTCATTAAGTGTGAATGAGTTGTTGTAACCAAAGGTTAATGCTTGCAAGGAAGAAATGAAGAGATGGTCACATTATTCAGCCATTATACAACAAATACAGGATCAAAATGTTAGTCGTCTTCAAAGACTCCTTGTTCAATGTAATTTAATAAATTCCCATTTCAAAGGGAGTGCAAATGTGTTTGCTGCCATGAATATATTAACTGTTGTGAACAAACAAGCTATTTTCATGTTTGTTAAGTGTGAATGAGTTGTTGCAACAAAAGGTTGATGCTTGCAAGGAAGAAATGAAGAGAGGATCTAATTATTCAGCCATTATATAGCAAATACAGGAACAAAATGCTAGTCATCATGAAAGACACCTTGCCAAACATAATTCAACAAATTCCTATTTAAAAGGGAGTGTAAATGTGTTTGTTGCCATGAATATATTAACTGTTGCAAACAAAAAAGCTATTTTCATGTTCATTAAGTATGAATGAGTTGTTGTAACAAAAGGTTGAGTGTTGCAAGGAAGAAATGAAGAGAGGTTCTCATTATTCTGCCATTATGCAGCGAATACATGAACAAAATGCTAGTCCTCACCAAAGACTCCATATTTAACGAAATTCAACAAAATTCGATTTAAAAGGGAGTGTAAATGTGTTTGCTCACATCAATATATTAATTGTTGTGAACAAGCAAGCTATTTTCTTATTCATTAAGTGTGAATGAGTTGTTGCAACAAAAGGTTGATGCTTGCAAGGATGAAATGAAGAGAGGGTCTCATTATTCAGGCATTATACAGCAAATATAGGAACAAAATGCTAGTCATCATCAAAGACTCCTTGTTTAATGACATTCAACAAATTCCTATTTAAGAGGGAGTGTAAATGTGTTTGCTGTGATGAATGTATTAACTATTGTGAACAAACAACCTATTTTCATGTTCATTTAGTGTGAATGAGTTGTTGCAACAAAAGGTTAATGCTTGTAAGGAAGAAATGAAAAGAGGGCCTCATTATTCAGCCATTATGCTGCAAATACAGGAACGAAATGCTAGTCATCATCAAAGACTCATGTTGAATAAAATTCAACAAATTCCGATTTAAGGAAGAGTGTAAATGTGTTTGCTGCCATGAGTATATTAACTGTTGTGAACAAACAAGCTATTTTCTTGTTCAGTAAGTGTGAAAGAGATGTTGTAACAAAAGGTTGATGCTTGCAAGGACGAAATGAAGAGTGGGTCTGATTATTCAGCCATTATATAGGAAATACAGGAACAAAATGCTAGTCATCATCAAAGACTTCTTGTTTAAGGTGATTCAACAAATTTCGATTTAAGAGGGAGTGTAAATGTGTTTCCTGCCATGAATATATTAACTGTTGTGAACCAACAAGCTATTTTCATGTTCATTAAGTGTGAGTGAGTTGTTGCAAGAAAAGGTTGATGCTTGCAAGTAATAAACGAAGAGAGGGTCTCATTATTGAGCCATTATACAGCAAAAAGAGGAACAAAATGCTTGTCATCATCAAAGACACCTTGTTTAACGAAATCCAACAAATTCCAATTTAAGGAGTGTAAATGTGTTTGTTGCCACGAATATATTTACTGTTGTAAACAAACAACCTATTTTCATGTTCATTTAGTGTGAATGAGTTGTTGAAACAAAAAGATGATGATTGCAAGGAACAAATGAAGAGCGGGTCTCATTATTCAGCAATAATACAGCAAATACATGAACAAAATGCTAGCCATCATCAAAGACTCCTTGTTTAACGAAATTCAACAAATTCTTATTTAAATGGGAGTCTAAATGTGTTCGCTGCCATGAATATATTAACTGTTGTAAAGAAACAATCTATTTTCATATTCATTTAGTGTGAATGAGTTGTTGCAACAAAAGGTTAATGCTTGAAAGGAAGAAATGAAGAGAGGGTCTCATTATTCAGCCAATATGCAGCAAATACAGGAACAAAATGATAGTCATCATCAAAAACTCCTTCTTTAACCAAATTTAACAAATTCCTACTCAAAAGCGAGTGTAAATGTGTTTTCTGCGCTGAATATATTAACTGTTGTGAACAAACAAAGTATTTTCATGTTCATTAAGTTTGAATGAGTTGTTGCAACAAAAGGTTGATGCTTGGAAGGATGAAATGAAGAGAGGGTCTCATTATTCAGCCATTATATAGCAAATACAGGAACAAAATGCTCGTCATCATGAAAGACTCCTTGTTGAAAGAAACTCAACAAATTCCTATGTAAGAGAGAGCGTAAATGTGTTTCCTGCCATGAATATATTAACTGTTATAAACAAACAAGCTATTTTATTGCTCATTTAGTATGAATGAGTTGTTGCAACAAAAGGTTGATGATTGCAAGGAAGAAATTAACAGAGGGTGTCATTATTCAGCCATGGTACAGCAAATACATGAACAAAATGCTTGTCATCATTAAAGACTCCTTATTTAACAATATTCAACAAATTCCTGTTCAAAAGGGAGTGTAAATGTGTTTTCTGCCATGAATATATTAACTGTTGTGAACAAACAAACCATTTTTATGTTCCTTAAGTGTGAATGAGTTGTTGCAACAAAAGGTTGATGCTTGCAAGGAAGGAATGAAGAAAGGGTCTCATTATTCAGCCATTATATAGCAAATACAGGAACAAAATGCTAGTCATCATCCAAGACTCCTTGTTTAAAGAAATTCAACAAATTCCTACTTAAAAGGGAGTGTAAATGTGTTTGCTGTCATGAATATATTAACTGTTGTCAACAAAAATGGTATTTTCATGTTCAATAAGTCTAAATAAGTTGTTGCAACAAAAGGTTGATGCTTGCAAGGAAGAAATGAAGAGAGGGTCTCATTATTCATCCATAATATAGCAAATACATGAACAAAATTCTAGTCATCATCAAAGACTCCTTCTTTAGCCAAATTCAAGAAATTCTATTCAAAAGGGAGTGTAAATGTGTTTGTTGCCATGAATATATTAACTGTTGTGAACAAACAAACTATTTTCTTGTTCATTAAGTGTTAAAAAAAAGGAGAATTTCTTTTATCAAAATTCTGAATTCTGTAATGCAGGATCTTTTCTTTATATGAATACTAATATGCAAATCGTAATGGATTTTACATACCTCTGACTATGATGTCGAGTTCCTACTATGAAGATGAGAATCCTCTTCTGATTTTGCCTTTTGATGAATTTCTCCTACGCTTCCTCTTTCCCTTTCTTCTCATTTTTCTCTCTTTGATGGTGGAGAAGAGGAAAAAAAGCTATAATGGAAAAAGTCATGTCTCCAACCTTCTGTAACCATTATCTTTAATAGGGAGTGATTCCATCTTTTCTTACAACTGTTATCTTTAATAGGGAAAGTGATTCCCTCTTTTTCTGTAACCGTTATCATTAATGGAGAGAGTTATCCCTTCTTTTCCTATAACCGTTATCTTTAATAGGGAGAGTGGAGGGATTTTAAACCCAATGACCCAAATTACCGTTATGTCTAACCGACCATCATATTAGACCTTTTATATTTGGTCATACTTTAAATAACAAGGGCCACTTATGTCAATTAATTTAACATTAAGTGTAAATGAGTTGTTACAACAAAAGATTAATGCTTGGAAGGAAAAAATGAAGAGAGTGTCTCATTATTCGGCCATTATACGGCAAATACAGGAACAAAATGCTCGTCATCATCAAAGACTCCTTATTTAATGAAATTCAACAAATTCCTAATTAAGAGGGAGTGTAAATGTGGTTTTTGCCATGAATATATTAACTGTTGTAAACAAACAAGCTATTTTCTTGCTCATTTAGTGTGAATGAGTTGTTGCAACAAAAGGTTGATGATTGCAAGGAAGAAATTAGCAGAGGGTCCCATTATTCAGCCATAATACAGCAAATACATGGACATAATGCTTGTCATCGTTAAAGATCCCTTACTTAACAATATTCAACAAATTCCTGTACAAAAGTTAGTGTAAATGTGTTTGCTGCCATGAATATATTAATTGATGTGAACAAACAAACTATTTACATGTTCACCAAGTGAGAATCAGTTGTTGCAACAAATGGTTGATGCTTGCAAGGAAGGAACGAAGAAAGGGTCTCATTATGCAGCCATTATACAGCAAATATAAGAGCAAAATGCTAGTTATCACCCAAGACTCCTTGTTTTATGAAATTCAACAAATTACTACTTAAAAGGGAGTGTAAATGTGTTTGCTGCCATGAACATATTAACTGTTGTGAACAAAAAAGCTATTCTCATGTTCAGTAAGTCTGAATGACTTATTGCAACTAAAGGTTGATGCTTTGCAAGGAAGAAATGAAGAGAGGATCTCATTATTCAGCCATAAAACAGCAAATACATGAACAAAATGCTAGTCATCATCAAAGACTCCTTGTTTAATGAAATTCAACAAATTCCTATCCAAAAGAGAGTGTAAATGCGTTTGCTTTGCTGCCATGAATATATTAACTATTGTGAACAAACAAACTATTTTCATATTCATTAAGTGTGAATGAGTTGTTGGAACAAAAGGTTGATGCTTGCAAGGACGAAAGGAAGAGAGGGTCTGATTATTCAGCCATTATAAAGCAAATACAGGAACAAAATAGTAGTCATCATCAAAGACTCCTTGTTTAAGGTAATTCAAGAATTTCCTATTTAAGAGGCAGTGTAAATGTTTTACTTGCCATGAATATATTAACTGTTGTGAACAAACAAGCTATTTTCATGTTCAGTAAGTGTCAATAAGTTGTTGCAACAATAGGATGTTGCTTGCAAGGAAGAAATGAAGAGAGGGTCTAATTATTCAGCCATGATACAGCAAATACTTGAAAAAAATGCTAGTCATCATCAAAGACTCCTTGTTTAACAAAATTCAACATATTCCTATTCAAAAGGGACTTTAAATGTGTTTGCTGCCATGAATATGTTAACTGCTGTGAACAAACAAACTATTTTCATGTTCATCAAGTGTGAATGAGTTCTTGTAACAAAAGGTTGATGCCCGTAAGGACGAAATGAAGAAAGGGTCTGATTATTCAGCCATTATACAGGAAATACAGGAATGAAATGCTAGTCATCATCAAAGACTTCTTGTTTAAGGTAATTTGACAGATTCCTATTTAAAAGGGAATGTAAATGTGTTACCTGCCATGAATATATTAACTATTGTGAACAAACAAGCTATTTTCATGTTCATTAAGTGTGAGTGAGTTGTTGCAACAAAAGGTTGATGCTTGCAAGGAAGAAATGAAGAGAAGGTCTCATTATTCAACCATTATACAGAAAATACAGGAACAAAATGCTAGTCATCATCAAAGACTCCTTGTTTAACGAACTTCAACAAATTCCTATTTAAGAGGGAGTCTAAATGTGTTTGCTGCCATGAATATATTAACTGTTGTGAACAAACAAGCTATTTTCATGTTCATTTCGTGTGAATGAGTTGTTGCAACAAAAGATTAATGCTTGCATGGAAGAAATCAAGAGAGGGCCCCATTATTCAACCATTATGTTGCAAATATGGGAACGAAATGCTAGTCATCATCAAAGACTCATATTGAATGAAATTCAATAAATTCTGACTTAAGAGGGAGTGTAAATGTGTTTGCGCCAGGAGTATATTAACTATTGTGAACAAACAAGTTACTTTCTTGTTTAGTAAGTGTGAAAGAGTTGTTGCAACAAAAGCTTGATGCTTGCAAGGACGAAATGAAGTGAGGGTCTGATTATTCAGCCATTATACAACAAATACAGGAACAAAATGCTAGTCATCATTAAATACTTCTTGTTTAAGGTAATTCAACAAATTTCGATTTAAGAGGGAGTATAAATGTGTTTCCTGCCATGAATATATTAACTCTTGTCAACAAACAAGATATTTTCATGTTCATTATGTGTGAGTGAGTTGTTGCAAGGAAAGGTTGATGCTTGCAAAGAAGAAATGAAGAGAGGGTCTCATTATTGAGCCATTATACAGCAAATACAGGGAAAAAATGCTTGTCATCATCAAAGACACCTTATTTAACAAAATTCAACAAATTCCAATTTAAGAGGTAGTGTAAATGTGTTTGCTGCCATGAATATATTTACTGTTGTAAACAAACAAGCTATTTTCATGTTCATTTAGTGTGAATGAGTTATAGCAACAGAAGGTTGATGCTTGCAAGGAATAAATGAAGAGAGGGTCTCATTATTCAGCCATAATACAGCAAATACATGAACAAAATGCTAGTCATCATCAAAGACTCCTTCTTTAACTAGATTCAACAAATTCCTATTCAAAAGGGAATGTAAATGTGTTTACTGCCATGAATATATTAACTATTTGGGACAAACAAACTATTTTCATGCTCATTAAGTGTGAATGAGTTGTTGCAACAAAAGATTGATGCTTGGAAGGAAGGAATGAAGAAAGGGTCTCATTATTCAGCCATTATACAGCAAATACAAGAACAAAATGCTAGTCATCATCCAAGACTCCTTGTTTAATGAAATTAAACAAATTGCTACTGAAAAGGGAGTGTAAATTTGTTTGCTGCCATGAATCTATTAACTGTTGTCAACAAAAAAGGTATTTTCATGTTCAGTAAGTTAGAATGAGTTGTTGCAACAAAAGGTTGGTCCTTACAAGGAAGAAATGAAGAGAGGGTCTCATTATTCAGCCGTAATACAACAAATACATGAACAAAAGGTATTTTCATGTTCATTAAGTGTGAATGAGTTGTTTGGAACAAAAGGTTGATACTTGCAAGGACAAAATGAAGAGAGGGTCTAATTATTCAGTCATTATACAGGAAATACAGGAACAAAATGCTAGTCATCATCAAAGACTTGTTTAACGTAATTTGAGAAATTCCTATTTAAGAGGGAGTGTAAAAGTGTTTCCTGCCATGAATATATTAACTCTTGTGAACAAACAAGCTATTTTCATGTTCATTAAGTGTGAATGAGTTGTTGAAAGAAAAGCTTGATGTTTGCAAGGAAGAAATGAAGAGAGGGTCTCATTATTGAGCCATTATACAGCAAATACAGGAACAAAATGCTTGTCATCATCAAAGACTCCTTCTTTAACGAAATTCAACAAATTCCTATTCAAAAGGGAGTGTAAATGTCTTTGGTGCCTTGAATATATTAACTATCGTGAACAAGAAAACTATTTTCATGTTCATTAAGTGTGTATGAGGTGTTGCAACAAAAGGTTGATGCTTGCAAGGACGAAATGAAGAGGGGGTCTAATTATTCAGCCATTATATAGCAAATACAAGAACAAAAAATTAGTCATCATCAAAGACTTCTTGTTTAATATAATTCAACAAATTCCTTTTTAAGAGGGAGTGTAAATGTGTTTCCTGCCATGAATATATTAACTGTTGTGAACAAAAAGGCTATTTTCATGTTCAGTAAGTGTGAATGAGTTGTTGCAACAAAAGGTTGATGCTTGCAAGGAAGAAATGAAGAGAGGGTGTCATTATTCAGCCGTAATACAGCAAATTGATGAACAAAATGGTAGTCATCATGAAGGACTCCTTCTTTGATGAAATTCAGCAAATTCTTATTCAAAAGGGAGAGTAAATGTGTTCACTGCTATGAATATATTAACTGTTGTAAGAAACAAATTATTTTCATGTTCAGTAAGTGTGAATGAGTTGTTGTAACAAAAGGTTGTTGCTTGCAAGAAAGAAATGAAGAGAGGGTCTCATTATTCAGCCATGATACAGCAAATACGTGAACAAAATGCTAGTCATCATCAAAGACTCCATATTTAACAAAATTCAACAAATTCCTTTTTAAGAGGGAGTATAAATGTGTTTGCTGTCATGCATATATTTACTCTTCTAAACAGACAAGCTATTTTCATGTTCAATAAGTGTGAATCAGTTGTTGCAACAAAAGGTTGATGCTTGCAAGGAAGAAAAGAATAGAGGGTCTCATTATTCAGCCATTATACAGCAAATACATGAACAAAATGCTAGTCATCATCCAAGACTTTTTATTTAACATAATTCAACAAAATCCGATTTAAAAGGGAGTGTAAATGTGTTTGCTGCCATGAATATATTAGCTGTTGTGAACAAACAAGCTATTTTCATGTTCATTAAGTGTGAATGAGTTGTTGCAACAAAAGGTTGATGCTTGCAAGGATGAAATGAAGAGAGGGTCTGATGATTCAGCCATTATACAGCAAATACAGGAACAAAATGCTAGTCATCATCAAAGACTCGTTGTTTATGGTAATTCAACAACTTCCTATTTAATAGGGAGTGTAAATGCGTTTCCTGCCATGAATATATTAACTGTTGTGAACAAAAGAGGTATTTCCATGTTCAGTAAGTGTGAATGAGTTGTTGCAACAAAAGGTTAATGCTTGTAAGGAACAAATGAAGAGAGGGTCTCATTATTCAGCCATTATACAGCAAACATAGGAACAAAATGCTTGTCATGATCAAAGACTCTTTGTTTAATGAAATTCAACAAATTCCTACTTAAAGGGGAGTGTAAATGTGTTTGCTGCCATTAATATATTAACTATTGTGGACAAAAAAGTTATTTTCATGTTCAATAATTGTGAATGAGTTGTCGCAACAAAGGTTGTTGCTTGCAAGGAAGAATTGAAGAGAGGGTCTCATTCTTCAGCCATTATACAACAAATACAGGAACCAAATGCTAGTCATGATCAAAGACTCCTTGTTTAAAGAAATTGAACAAATTCCTATTTCAAAGGTAGTGTAAATGTGTTTGCTGCCATGAATATATTAACTGTTGTAAACGAACAAGCTATTTTCATCTTCATTTAGTGTGGATCTGTTGTTGCAACAAAAGGTTGATGCTTGCAAGGACGAAATGATGAGAGGGTCTGATGATTCAGCAATTGTACAGCAAATACAGGAACAAAATGCTAGTCATCATCAAAGACTCTTTGTTTAAGGTAATTCAACAAATTCCTATTTAATAGGGAGTGTTAATGCGTTTCCTGCCATGAATATATTAACTGTTGTGAATAAAAGAGGTATTATGTTCAGTAAGTGACAATGAGTTGTTGCAACAAAAGGTTGATGCTTGTAAGGAACAATTGAAGAGAGGGTCTCATTATTCAGCCATTATACAGAAAATACAGGAAGAAAATGCTAGTCATTATCAAAAACTTCTTGTTTAATGAAATTCAACAAATTCCTACTTAAAGGGGAGTGGAAATGTGTTTGCTGCCATGAATATATTAACTATTGTGGACAAAAAAGTTATTTTGATGTTCAGTAAGTGTGAATGAGTTGTCGCAACAAAAGGTTGTTGCTTGCAAGGAAGAAATGAAGAGAGGGTCTCATTATTCTGCCATTATACAACAAATACAGGAACAAAATGCTAGTCATCATCAAAGACGCCTTCTTTAAGAAAATTCAACAAATTCATATTCCAGAGAGAGTGTAATAGTGTTTGCTGCCATGAATATATTAACTGCTGTGAGCAAACAAACTATTTTCCTGTTCATTATGTGTGAATGAGTTGTTGCAACAAAATTTTGATGATTGCAAGGACAAAATGAAGAGCGGGTCTCATTATTTAGCCATTATACAGCAAATATAGGAACAAAATGCTAGTCATCATCAGAGATTCCTTGGTTAACAAAATTTAACAAATCCCTACTCAAAAGGGAGCGTAAATGTGTTTGTTGTCTTGAAAATATTAACTGTTGAGAGCAAACAAGCTATTTTCATGTTCATTAAGTGTGAATGAGTTGTTGCAACAAAAAGGTGATGCTTGCTAGGAATAAATGAAGAAAGGGTCTCATTATTCAGCCATTATACAGCAAATACAGGAACAAAATGCGAGTCATCATCAAAGACTCTTTGTTTAATAAAATTCAACAAATTCCTACTTAAAAGAAAGTGTAAATGTGTTTGCTGCCATGAATATATTAACTGTTGGGGACAAACAAACTATTTTCATGTTCATTTAGTGTGAATGAGTTGTTGCAAGAAAAGGTTAATGCTTGCAAGGAAGAAATGAAGAGAGGGTCTGTTTAATCAGCCATTTTACAGCAAATACAGGGACAAAATGCTGGTCATTATCAAAGACTCCTTGTTTAAGGTAATTCAACAAATT
This sequence comes from Bruguiera hainesii, assembly GCA_023213295.1. Taxonomy (NCBI): domain Eukaryota; kingdom Viridiplantae; phylum Streptophyta; class Magnoliopsida; order Malpighiales; family Rhizophoraceae; genus Bruguiera; species Bruguiera hainesii. Next base: position 12,563 of record JAHOYR010005629.1, on the reverse strand, counting down.
CCTATTGAATAGGTACTATAAATGTGTTTCCTGCCATGAATATATTAACTGTTGTGAACAAAATAGCTATTTTCATATTCGGTAAGTGTGAATGAGTTGTTGCAACAAAAGGTTGATGCTTGCAAGGAAGAAATGAATAAAGCGTCCTATTATTCTGCCATTATGAAGCAAATACAGTAACAAAATACTTGTCATCATCAGAGACTCTTTTTTTAACAAAATTCAACAAATTCCTATTTAAGAGGGAGTGTAAATGTGTTTGCTGCCATGAATATATTTACGGTTGTAAACAAACAAGCTATTTTGATGTTTATTTAGTGTGAGTGAGTTGTTGCAACAAAAGGTTGACGATTGCAAGGAAGAAATGAAGAGAGAGTCTCATTATTCAGCCGTAATACAGCAAATACATGAACAAAACGCGAGCCATCATCAAAATTTCCTTACTTAACGAAATTCAACAAATTCCTATTTAAAAGCGAGTGTAAATGTGTTTGCTGCCATGAACATATTAACTGTTGTAAACAAACAAGCTATTTTCATGTTCATTTAGTGTGAATGAGTTATTGCAACAAAAGGTTAATGCTTGAAAGGAAGAAATGAAGAGAGGGTCTCATTATTCAGCCATTATGCAGCAAATACAAGAACAAAATGCTAGTGATCATCAAAGAGTCCTTATTTAATGAAATTCAACAAATTCCGATTTAAAAAAGAGTTTAAATGTGTTTACTGCCATGAATATATTAACTGTTGTGAACAAAAAATGTATTTTCATGTTCAGTAATTGTGAATGAGTTGTTGCAACAAAATGTTATTCCCTGCAAGGAGGAAATGAAGAGAGGGTGTTATTATTCAGCCATTATACAGCAAATAGGGGAACAAAATGCTAGTCATTGTCAAAGACTCCTTATTTAACGAAATTCAACAAATTCCAATTCAAAAGGGAGTGTAAAAGTGTTTGCTGCCATGAATATATTAACTGCTTAAACAATTTTCATGTTCATTAAGTGTGAATGAGATGTTGCAACAAAAGTTTGACGCTTGCAAGGACAAAATGAAGAGAGGGTCTGATTATTCAGCCATTATATAGTAAATACAGGAACAAAATGCTAGTCATCATCAGAGATTCCTCGGTTAACGAAATTCAACAAATCCCTACTCGAAAGGGAGCGTAAATGTGTTTACTGTCAAGAATATATAAACTGTTGAGAGCAAACAAGTTATTTTCACGTTCATTAAGTGTGAATGAGTTGTTGCAACAAATGGCTCTCATTATTCAGCCATTATTCAGCAAATGCAGGAACAAAATGCTAGTCATCATCAATGACTCTTCTTTAATGAAATTCAACAAATTCCTACTTAAAAGGGAGTGTAAATGTGTTTGCTGCCATGAATATATTAACTATTGTCAACAAAAAAGCTATTTTGATGTTCATTAAGTGTGAATGAGTTGTTGCAACAAAAGGTTGATATTTGCAAGGAAGAAATGAAGAAAGGGTCTCATTATTTAGCCATAATACAGCAAATACATGAACAAAATGCTAGTCATCATTAAAGACTCCTTGTTTAATGAAATTCATAAAATTCCTATCCAAAAGGAAGTGTAAATGTGTTTGCTGCCATGAATATATTAACTGTTATGAACAAACAAACCATTTTCGTGTTCATTAAGTGTGAATGAGTGGTTGCAACAAAAGTTTGATGCTTGCAAGGACAAAATGAAGAGAGAGTCTGATCATTCAGCCATTATACAGCAAATATAGGAACAAAATGCTTGTCATGATCAAAGACTTCTTGTTTAAGGTAATTCAAAAAATTCCTATTTAAGAGGGTGTGTAAATGTGCTTCCTGCAATGAATATATTAACTGTCGTGAACAAACAAGCTATTTTCATGTTCAGTAACTGTGAATAAGTTGTTGCACCAAAAGGTTGTTGCTTGCGAGGAAGAAATGAAGAAAGGGTCTCATTATTCAGCCATTATACAAGAAATACAGGAACAAAATGCTAGTCATAAAAAAAAATGTCATGTTTAACGAAATTCAACAAATTCCTATTCAAGAGGGAGTGTAAAAGTGTTTGCTGCCATGAATATATTAACTGTTGTGAACAAACAAACTATTTTCATATTCATTAAGTGTGAATGAGTTGTTGCAACAAAAGTTTAGTGCTTGCAACGACGAAATGAGGAGAGGGTCTGATTATTCAGCCATTATACAGCAAAATACAGGAACAAAATGCTAGTGATCATCAAAGGCTCCTTGTTTAAGGTAATTCAAGAAATTTCTATTTAATAGTGAGTATAAATGTGTTTGCTGTCATGAATATATTAACTGTTGTGAACAAATAAGTTATTTTCATGTTCATTAATTGTGAGTGATTTGTTGCAATAAAAGGTTGATGCTTGCAGGGAAGAAATGAATAAAGGGTCTCATTATTCAGCCATTATACAGCAAATACAGGAACATAATGCTAGTCATCATAAAAAACTGCTTGTTTAAAGAAATTCAACAAATTCCTATTTAAAAGGGACTGTAAATGTGTTTCTTGCCATGAATATATTAACTGTTGTGAACAAACAAGCTATTTTCATGTTCATTAGCTGTGAATGAGTTGTTGCAACAAAAGGTTGTTGCTTGCAAGGAAGAAACGAAAAGAGGGTCTCATTATTCGGCCATTACACAGCAAATACAGGAACAAAATGCTAGTTATCATCAAAGACTCACTCTTTGACAAAATTCAACAAATTCCTATTCAAAAGGGAGTATAAATGTGTTTCCTACCTTGAATATATTAACTTTTGTGAACAAAAAAGCTATTTTCATGTTTAGTAAGTGTGAATGAGTTGTTGCAACAAAAGGTTTAGGCTTGCAAGGAAGAAATGAAGAGAGAGTCTCATTATTCAGCCATTATACACCAAATACAGTATCAAATTGCTAGTGATCAACAAAGACTCCTTGCTTAACGAAATTCAACAAACTCCTACATAAAAATCAGCAAGTGTGAATATATTAAGTGTCAATAAGTGTGAATGAGTTGTTGCAACAAAATGGTGATACTTGCAAGGAAGATATGAAGAGAGGGTCTCATTATTCAGCCATAATACAGGAAATACATGAACAAAATGCTAGTCATCATCAAAGACTCCTTGTTTAATGAAATTCAACAAATTCCTATTTCACAGGAAGTCTAAATGTGTTTGCTGCCACGAATATAGTAACTGTTTTGAAGAAAGAAGCTATTTTTGTGTTCATTAAGTGTGAATGAGTTGTTGCAACCAAAGGTAGAGCTTTCTTAGGTGGAAATGAAGAGATGGTCTCATTATTTAGCAATTATTCCACAAATATTGGAAAGAAATGCTAGTCATCATCAAAGACCCATTGTTTAATGAAATTTAGCGGATTCTTAGTTCCAAGAGAGTATAAATGTGCTTGTTTCCATGAATATATTACCTATTGTGGGCACATAAGCTATTTTCAAAATCATTAAGTGTGAATGGGTAATTACAACAAAAAGTGGAGCATTGTTGGGGAAAAAAATCAAGAGACAGTATCATTACTTCGTAATTAAGTAGAAAATACTTGTAAGCAATTCTTGTCATCACCAAAGACTCCTTGTTTTATGAACATCAATGAATTCCTTGTTCAAAGGGAGCATAGATGTGCTTATTGCCATGAATATAGTGCCAGTTGTGGGCATACAACCTTTTTTCAAGATCATTAAGAGTGAATGAATTATTGCAACAAAAGGTGGAGCCTTTTTAAGAAGAAGTGAAAAGACGGTCTTATTATTTAGTAATTATACCGTAAATACTTGCAAGAAATGCTAGTCATCACCAAAGACTCCTTGTTTAGTGAAATTTAATGGATTCCTAGTTCCAAGGGTGTATAGATGTGTTTATTGTCATTAATATATTGCCTGTTGTGGGCACACAAGCAATTTTCAAGATCATTTAGTGTGAATGGGTAATTACAACAAAAATTAGAGCATTGTTAGGAAGAAAGCAAGAGACAGTCTCATTAGTCTATAATTTAGTAGAAAATACTTGTAAGAAATGCTAGTCATCACCAAAGACTCCTTGTTTAGTGAATCCAATGGATTCCTAGTTTCAAGTAAGTATAAATGTGCCTGTTGCTATTAATGTATTGCCTTTTATAGGCACATAAGCTATTTTTAAGATCATTAATTGTTAATGAGTTATTACAACAAAAGGTGGAGCCTTTTTAGGAAGAAATGAAAAAATGGTCTCATTATTTAGTAATTATACTGCAAATACTTGCAAGAAATGCTAGTCATTATCAACGACTCCTTATTTAATGAAATTCAATAGATTCCTAGTACCAAGGGAGTATAAATATGCTTATTGCTATGAATATATAGCTTGTTATGGGCACATAAGCTATTTTCATGATCATTAAGTGTGAATGGGTAATTACAACAAAAAATGGAGCATTGTTACGAAAAAATCAAGCGACAGTATCATTAGTTTGCAATGAAGTAGAAAATACTTGTAAGAAATGCTAGTCATCACCAAAGACTCCTTATTTAATGAAATTCAATAGATTCCTAGTTTCAAGGGGGTATAAATGTGCTTATTGCTTTGAATATATTACCTATTATGGACAGACAAGCTATTTTCAAGATCATTAAGTTTGAATGATGTATTGGAACAAAAGTTGGAGTCTTGTTTGATATAAATGAAGAGATGGTCTCATTATTTAGTAATTATTCCACAAACACTTGAAAGAAATACTAGTCATCATCCAAAACCCCTTGTTTAATGAAATTCAACAGATTCCTAGTTTCAAAGGAGTATAAATGTGCTTGTCGCCGTGAATATATTGTGTATTGTGGGCACACAAGCTATTTTCAAGATCGTTTAGTATGAATGGGTAATTACAACAAAAAGTGTAGCATTGTTAGGAAAGAAATCAAGAGACAGTATCATTACTTTATAATTAAGTACAAAATTCTTATAAGAAATGCTAGTCATTACCAATGACTCCTTATTTAATGAACTTCAACGGATTCTATGATCCAAGGGAGCATAGATATGATAGATATGCTTGTTGCCATCAATATAGTGCCTGTTGTGGCACACAAGCTATTTTCAAGATCATTAACTATGAATGAGTTATTGCAACAAAAGTTGGAGCCTTGTTAGGAAGAAATGAAGAGACGGTATCATTATTTAGGAATTATACTACAAATACTTGAAAAAAATGCTAGTCATCATCAAAGACTCCTTGTTTAGTGAAATTAAATGGATTCCTAGTTCCAAAGAGTATAAATGTGTTCTTTGGCATTAATATATTGCCTCTTATGGGCACACAAGCTATTTTTAAGATCATTAAGTGTGAAAGGGTAATTACAACAAAAGGTGGAGCTTTGTTAGGAAGAAATGAGGAGACAATCTCATTAGTTAGTAATTAAAAAGAAAATACTTGTGAGAAATGCTAGTCATCATCAACAACTCCTTATTTAGTGAAATTCAACAGATTCCTAGTTCCAAGGGAGTATAAATGTGCCTGTTGTCATTAATATATTGCCTGTTATGGGCACACAACCAATTTTTAAGACCATTAAGTGTGAATGAGTTATTGCAACAAAAGGTGGAGCCTTTTTAGGAAGAAATGAAAAGATGGTTTTATTATTCAATAATTATACCGCAAATAGTTGCAAGAAATACTAGCCATTATCAAAGACTCCTTGTTTAATGAATTTCAACAGATTCCTAGTTCCAAGGGAGTTTAAATGTACTTATTGTGATGAATATATTGCTTGTTGTGGGCACACAAACTATTTTCAAGATCATTAATTATGAATGGATAGTTACAACAAAAAGTGGAGCATTGTTAGGAAAAAATCAAGAGACGGTATCATTACTTTGTAATTAAGTAGAAAATACTTGTAAAAAATGCTAGTCATCATTAAAGACTCCTTGTTTAATGTACTTCAATGGATTCTTTGTTCCAAGGGAGCATAGACGTGCTTGCTGCCATGAATATAGTACTTGTTGTAGGCACACAAGCTATATTCAAGATCATTAAGTGTGAATGAGTTACTGCAACAAAAGGTGGAGCCTTGTTAGCAAGAAACAAAGAGATGGTCTCATTATTTAGCAATTATACAGTAAATACTTGGAAGAAAAGCTAGTCATCATTAAAGACTCCTTGTTTAATCAAATTCAATGGATTCCTAGTTCCAAGGGAGTATAAGTATGCTTGTCGCCATGAATATATTGCTTGTTGTGGGCATACAAGCTATTTTCAAGATCTTTAAGATTGAATGAGTTATTGTAACAAAAGGTGGAGCCTTTTTAGGAAGAAACGAAATGATGGTCTCATTATTAAGCAATTATATCGCAAATACTTAATAGAAGTGCTAGTCATCACCAAGTCTCCTTGTTTAATGAAATTCAAGGGATACCACGTTCCAAGAAAGTATAAATATGCTTATTGCCTTGAATATATTGCTTGTTGTTGGCACACAAGCTATTTTCAAGATCATTAAGTATGAATGGCTAATTACAACAAAAAAGGGAGCATTGTTAGGAAAAAATCAAGAGACAGTATCATTACTCTGTAATTAAGTAGAAAATACTTGTAAGAAATGCTAGTCATCATCGAAGACTCCTTCTTTATTAAAATTCAACAGATTCCTTGTTGCGAGGGAGTATAAATGTGCTTGTTGCCATGAATATAGTGCCTATTATGGGCATCTAAGGTATTTTCAAGATCATTAAGTGTAAATGAGTTATTGCAAGAAAAGGTGGAGCCTTGTGAGGAAGAAATGAAGAGACACTCTTATTATTCAGCAATTATTTTGCAAATACTTGAAAGAAATGCTAGTCATCATCAAAGACTCCTTACTTAATAAAAATCAATGGATTCCTAGTTCTAAGGGAGTATAATGTGCTTGTTACCATGAATATATTGCCTGTTATGGACACACAAGCTATTTTCAAGGTCATTAAGTGTGAATGTGTGATTGCAATAAAAGGTGGAGCCTTTTTAGGAAGAAATAAAGATACGGTCTCATTATTCAATAACTATACCACAAATACTTGAAAGAAATGCTAATCATCATCCAAGACTCCTTGTTTTGTTAAATTCAATGGATTCTTAGTTATAAGGGAGTATAGATATGCTTGTTGCTATTAATATATTGCCTGTTTTGGGCACATAAGCTATTTTCAAGATCATTACGTGTGAATGGGTAATTACAGCAAAAAGTGGAGCATTGTTAGGAAGAAATCAAGAGACGGTCTTATTAGTCTATAATTAAGTAGAAAATACTTGTAAGAAATGCTAGTCATCACCAAAGACTCATTGTTTAATAAAATTCAATGGATTCTTAGTTCCGATGGATCCTATATGTGCTTGTTGCCTTGAATATAATGTCTGTTGTGGGCATCATTAAGTATGAATGAGTTATTACAACCAAAGGTGGAGCTTTGTTAGGAACAAATGAATTGATGGTCTCATTATTCAGCAATTATACTACAAATACTTGAAGTAATAAAAAAGGCAATTAAACTTGTTAAACAAGTTAATAGGCAAGTAAAAGAAGTATTTGAGTTCCTAAGTGGGGATGTCAAAATCTGATTTGCTCCACCTAGAACTTTGAAGTTAAACCTCAAAAAGGGGGAAAAATGGGTTAAACCTAAATTCTCTACCTCTTTAGTACCAATTACTAACCTATAAGGCAATAGAAGAACAAGAGAACAATTCAGTTGACCTTAGTATGGAGTTGATTGTCCTATCTCAACTTTTACTTTTGTAGTTTATGAACTACTAGAAACATTTAGTCAAGCTCCTAGGCCTAGGTCTCCTTTTCTCTTTGATATGGGATATCAAGATGAAGATAGGAGTCTCTATGTCCTTGAAGTAGTCAATGAGGTTAGATGAAAAAGTAGGAGAGTTATTTTACTCTCAAGAAAATAATACATAATGAATATGGTTTTCTATGACCTTTAATGAAAAAAACAAGAAGCATGGCATAAACACCATAAGATATATACTAATAGTATGAGAATTGTAGATATACTACTTATTTGGAAAAGGTTTACAAACTTAAGAAAAAACCTTTGCCAAATTTTTCCACCCCAAAAGAATGACTGGTTCTTGAAAAAGCATATCAAGAATATGTTACAAGAAAAGGAAAAAGGGTCAATAGTATCCACCCACCTACACTTAACCTAACTATAAAAATAAAAGACCATGAAATTATAGCTTTACTATATAAAGCAAAGCCTTATGCAATATTATTATAGAGTAAGGAAATCATACTAATCTTTATCTTTAATCAACAAGAAATCAACTTAATAAAGTTAAAGAAAAGGTAGAAAAAGTGGCTTAAAAAGCTCCAAAATTTATTGTTAAACTAGAAATGGAAAAAAGGATTTTATTTAAACCTATGTCATCAAAAGGAATAAATTACAACTTATTAGATAAAAATTCTGAAAAAAAAAATTAGTTAATAAAATAATAAAAAAGATAAAAAAACCTTGAATTAAAAGAAAAAGATGCTTTTGTATTAGGAAAAGATGAATATATTATAGAAAAAGAATTAGAGGCTAAGGATTATGTAAAGAAAAGTCAAGAAATGTTCTTATCAAAATAAAACCTAGATCAAAAAGATCTATCACCTCCTTATAAGAAAGAAAAAATGGAAATTGATAAGATGACTTTTAATAAAGTCCGTACAAAACTATATTATCTCATACCAGCTCTAGTCGACCTCTTAATAGAGGAATAGTTTGAGCACAATTATGTACAATATGATGGTAGCAACATTGTAGAATGGAATTCAGATGGAATGTCAAAAAACCAAATTTTCATTCTAGTCTATTATATGATGATGTTTGCTATTGCTGTAAAATCTAAAAGAGGTAATTCTGACACCTAAATAGCAAGATTTATAGTAAATGAATTTGTTGGATAGCTTAAAGATTGGTGGATTTTTTATTTGTCCAATGAAGCTAAGTCTCAAATATCTAAAGCTATTAAAATAAATCAAGGTTTGCAACTTATTGATAGTATTAATACATTAATTTATGTAATTATTATTCATTTTATTAGTTTAGTTACCTTATTGGTAGATAACACATATGAACAACTCATTAATTTGAGGTGTCTAGATCTATCCCACTTTAAGTGGTACAAAGGTGTGTTCTTCTCTAAAGTTTTTACTAGGGTAGATAGTCAAATTGTATTCTAGAAAGAAAAAATTTTGTCTAGATTACCTACCATGTTTTTTAAAAGAGTAAAAAATAAGTTAAAAGCTATCAAGATGTTGTTGATTACTTTAGTTACACTTATGAAGAGTTAGCTATTTAGGTTGTAGCCAAAGGAGTTAAACTCTGCAATGAAATACAATTGCATAAGTAGTTACAAAATGAGAAAATTCAAGGCAAAAAAGCCTTAAGAGACTTCTATTAACAAATAAGTTATCCACCTATGAAATATCCTAAAAAATTCAAAAAGAAGGATTATAAACTCATACCTTAAAAGAAATCCTTTTATGAAAAGGAAAAATCAAAAGAAAAGAAAAAGCTTACTCCATAGAAAAAGAAGAAAAGAAAATAATTGTTTGTTATAAATGCAAAAATATAAGGCATTATTTTAATAAATGTAAAATGGAACAAAAAATTCAATAATTATTTATAAATGAAGACCTTAAGAGGTCACTAATGCATATCTTTTTATCAAAATATTAAAGGATTAGATTTGGAGGTAGATCTTCTTAAGGAAGATACCACCTCTGAGGACAAGTTTGGTGATAGTTGTAATGATTAGTGCAATTATTATCAAGTTTTATGCAAAAATAATGGCTTGTTAGTCCTTATGAAGGAAGATAATCTGATATTGGATCTTATTGATAAGATTTCATATCCAAAATGAAAAAAAGACCAGTTGGAGAAATATCTTCATCTATCTCAAAATGAGATTAAGGTTAAAGAACTAGAAGATGAGTATTGATGAAAAGCTTAGAGATGATACATGGAAGGGTTCAAAGTATACAAGAGATCCATTGAATATTACAAAAAGTTCAATAATATACGCTAGAACCAAAAAGATAAAAAAAGGACTAAATGGATAATTAAAGAAATTTGGGCCAACTAAGCTATAAATGGTACAAATTCCAACTTGAAAGAAAGCCAAGGCCTTATTAATATGATTGGAGAGTTTAATGGGTTAGGGTTAAGTAATAACATTCACTCCAAAATAAGAGTTTGTCCTAAATAGGGATTTTTCCTAAATAGGAATTTATGTCTCTTTTAGTGTTGCTATCTTAACATATAAATAGACACCTCTTTATAAGCTCTAAAATCATAAAATTTGAGAAAAATAAAAAGCAAGAGTTTTCTCCTTCAGTTCTTTCAATAACTAAAGAACTTATCAAGAAGTAATTCTTATTGTAACATTTAACCCAACTTATCACTTTCAATTCCCTTCTTTTCTAGAGTGTAATGTCCATATTCTTCTTAATACCCTAGGTTTATGTTCCTTTGAATATTGAGTCTAGGGCTTGTATGATTGAAATTTGACTTAGCTTTCCTGGGTATTGTTTGATTCTTTACGTATGTTGGATCCCTAAGCCACATTTTTTGGGGTTTGCATCAGTTGGTATCAAAGTCTGTCTCTACATCAGATTGGATTAATTAATTCATCAATTTGCTACCTTGTGATTTATTTATTTCTATTTAGTTTGTCTATTAAGCGTATTACCATTTAAATGTGCTAATTTGTTTGTTTGCAATCTTTCTCACCTTGCTTATTGTTTGAGTAGATAATTATCAAAATGTGTTATTTTCAATTCCATTTGTTATCTTTAAGTATTCTACTATTATTTTGTGTTTAGCAAAAAAAGAAAAAGAAGGAACGAAAGAAAAAAAAGCACCAAATTCAAGTTATTGATAAAAGTTAAATGATTTGGTCAAATTAGCTACAATAATAATATAGCTTTCTTACTTAACTCCAATTCTACCATCTATTTTCTTCTACACCATCCAAGTTTGTTTTCTAGGTTTAACTCCCTATCATGATTTATGTGAGTTTAGTTCATTAAATTCATTTGCATTGATGTCCTTTTTCTTTTTCTTTTTTTTTTTTGACTCCTTGTTCTCTAATTAGTTTAATTTTGCCCTATTTACCTTGTTTTGTTCAAAATCAAACCTCATGATTTAGCTTGTTTGGTTCTTTAAATAGCTGAAAGAACAAATTTAAAAGGTAAAAGGCAAAAGAGCAAGTTTATATTAAGAAAAAGTTATAAAAACCATAAAACACAAGGGAGTGTGACACCTTTTCTTAAGTGAAACATGTAAGGGAGTGTTTTGTGAGGTATCCCAATCATTTTGTGAAGAAGTAATTTTATAACTTCCAAAGACAAAGGTGTAGCTCAGGAGGGAGTTAGTGATGTGTCCTCCAAAGATAAAGCTATGCAATAATAATTTGGGCACATGAATACCAAATTTGATGATATGAGGGAGAGGATAGAGGAGCAATCTTATACAATTGCAAAGTTACAAAAGAGGCATGGGGACTATGAGATTCCTAATGCAAGAAGGCAAGTAAGATGAGCCTATGACCATGGAGATGAGGTAGAAGATGATGAATTTGATGACAAAGCTATTATGGTTGGAATTTCCAATAATAGAAAGGATGAAAGAGATTTTGGGAAGCAAGGCACCTATGACTGTGATTTGGACAACATTAAAATGACAATTCCTCTATTCCAAGGTAAGAATGATCCTGATGTATAGCTAGAATGGGAAAAGAAGGTTGAATTGGTTTTTAACTACCACAACTACTCTAAAGAGAAAAAGGTAAACCTTGCTATCATTGAATTCACTGATTATGTTATTATTTGGTAGGATCAACTTGTTTTGACTAAAAGAAGTAATTGTGAAAGGCCTTTTGATACATAAGAGGCGATGAAGGCTATCATAAGGAGGAGTTTCATCCCTAATCACTATTATAAGGATTTGTACCAAAGGCTACAAGGGCTCACTCAGGGTACCAAAAGTGTGGAGAACTACCATAAGGAGATGAAGATTGCTATGATTAGGGAAAATATGGAAGAAGATAAAGAGGCAACCATGGCTTGATTTTTGTGAAGGCTAAATAGAGACATAGCGAAAGTGGTTAAGTTGCAACACTACATGGAATTAAAAGACATGGTGCATATGACAATGAAAGTTAAAAGACAACTTAAAGGAAAGGGTTCTATACTATTTAGGTAGAATTAAGGTTCTACTTCATCTTGGAAGCTGGATTGGAGTAAAAAGGGTGAGAAGGCCAATTACAAGTCCAAAGCCAAACTATCCAAGAGTAAGAATATGGCTTCTAATAAGTAGGTAATTCTTATCCCTAACTAAGTAAAAATAGAGATGGTGATGCGGAAAACCCCAAAAAGACGTGGCTTAGGGACCCAACGCACACAATGAATCAAATAACAACCAGGAAAGCTAAATCAGAGTTTAATAACACAAACCCTAGACCCAATATTCGAAGGAACACGAACCTAGGGTATTCAAGATGGATATGGACGCCACACTCCAGAA
>JAHOYR010005620.1:0-11372 GCA_023213295.1 Bruguiera hainesii | reverse complement strand
AGCACAAATATGAATTGTATTAATAGAGGAATAATACCTTTGAAATAATTTTTAAAAGCTATAGAATTGTTAAATACTATTGATAAAAGTAAACTTATTCTAAATTACAAATTGTCATTAGCTGCCATTTGTAATAAGGGAATTTGTATTGAAATTCCTTTTGTTTTGGTTAAAAACCTATCTCTGGATATTATTCTAGGAAATTCCTTTTTACACATGCTATATCCTATAAAGGAGATTAGTAATTTAGGGATTTACTTTAAAATAAATGGAGAGCTTATTAGCTTTAAGTTTGTATTTACTCCTTAATATAGAAAGATAGATAAATTTTAAAAAACCATTAGACGAAAAGAGAGATTTATTCAATCTTTATATTTTGAAATAAAAAATAAACATTTGTGTGAAAAAATTAACACTCTTGTTATACAAGCAAAAATACATGAAGCATAACAAAATTAGAAACATTAGCTTGTTCAAAAATTCCTATAATTTTTTGGAATAGAAATATGCAAAAATGAGATAAATGATTTTTTTTTGAAAAAAGTGCTTATTTGAAAAAGTACTAGCCTTTGGAGTTGTCCTACTTTTTATGTAAAAATTGTAGCAAAATTAGAAAGAGACATTCCATGATTAGTAATTAATTACAAACCTTTAAATAAGACATTTAGATGGGTTAATTACCTTATACCTCATAAAAAAAATTTGCTTAATAAGTTTTATGAAACCTAAGTATATTCAAAATTTGATATGAAGTTTGGTTATTAGCAAATCTAGATTCATAAGAAGAATAAATATAAGATAGCATTTACAATTCCATTCAAATACTATTAGTGCAATATAATGTCCTCTGAGTTAAAAAATGCACCCTTTGAATTTTAAAGACTTATGAATAAAATATTTAATACTTGTTTAACATTTCTAATTGTTTATATTGATGATGTATTTGCATTGGATAAAACTTAACATATCCTTTAATTTCAATGCACATTGACTTTTTGTGTGTCATTGAAAATAACTATACCTAGCTCTAACCTTATAACCCATATTAGATAAAAAAAAAAAAAAAGGACATCTAGGCCTAGAAGCTTGACTAGAAATTTCTAGTGATTTATTAACCATTGAAGTAGAAGTTAAAAGAAGGAAGATAAGTTTGTACTATGGTTTACTCATTTATTCCTTAGTTTTTCTTATACCTTCCAATTCAATAATTGTTACTAAAAAGGTAGAGTACTTGGGATTAATCTTTTCTTTTCCCTTTTGAAGGTTTAACCTCATGCTTCTTAATGGAGTAAATTAAATTTTGAAATCTCCATCTTTATATTCAATTACTTCTTCAAATTGTCAATTTACTTATTTAATAGGTTTAATAGCTTTTTCTAAGGTTTATCGATTAGGTAGCTTAACTTGATTTCAAGTAATCATTCTGGGGATCATTACACTAGCTTTTGACCTATTAGTCAAAAAATAATATTATAGTTCTTTTGTTTGTATATTTAGAAGGAATTTCTTTAACTCCTAGAATAATAGTATTTATAACTTTATAATGTATCATATAAATAAGGATTAAATTTTCTAAACCTGGCATCAAATCAAATCCCTTTTTCTTTATGTCTAGACATAAAGCATGTATTAAGTTTGGATTTGATAATGACGACATGATGTTTGGAAAGCAAGAAAGCTATCCATCACTTAAGCTAGATTCGACTACTTCTAATAAGGAGTCATGAAATCTATTATTTCTTTTATCCTTAACACAAATAATTGTCGAGTTATTTAAACCCAATCTAGTAGTCAATTTCAAATCTAACTAAACCATTCCTATATGAATGAACTTATATTTTTGTAAATAAGAACTAATAAGTTCATGTGGTAATAAGAAAAAATGATTATAACCATGAATTTAGGGTAAGGCTTCTTTGAAGGTTTTGATCACATTATTGGTTTTTGAAAAGAAATTACCCCATTTATAAACATGGAAAGGAGAAGAAGAAGAGAGAGTCAAATTCTATAAATAATTTTTATCTATAATTTAATTAATAATTACTTCTTTATTTCTACTCCTACTTAGGCTATTACTCCTAAAAAGCCAATTAAGTCTTAACCTATTCACACTTCATAGTATCATTGTCAATGAATTACATCATAACTCTTTAATGCCTAACCATGGCAAGCAACAAAGGCAATACGACTTAGGGTTTCGATTATGAAATAGATATGAGATTAAACTTTACCAACAATCAGACTCTAATACCATTCAATTTACTTCATCAAAAAGCATGAGGTTAAACCTCAAAAAGGGAAAAAAAAAAGGTTAAAGCAAGGTACTCTACCTCTTTAGTACCAATTACTAAATTGGAAGATATAAAAAGAACTAAATAACTAATGAGTTAACCATAATATAAAATTGACATCCCTCCTTTAACTTCTACTTTAGTGGTTAATGAAAGTTAGGCTTTTAGTCCTAAATCTCCTTCTTTATTTGACATGGGATATTAAGATGAAGAAAAAATTTCTATGTCCTTATAGTCATAAACAAGGTAAAAGAAAAGATAAAAGAGTTATTTTAGTCTCCTAAAAACACTTTAAAAAGGAAATAATTTTTATAACTTTTAATCAAAATTGGCAAGAGTTATGGATTAGGTGTCAAAAAAAAAAAAAACATTGTTGAAATAAGAGTAGTTGATATTTTTACCTATTTAAAGAAGGTTTATAAGATTAAAAAGAAACCTTTCCCTAATTTTGCAACCTTAAAGGAATATATGGTTCTTTAAAATACCTATTAAGAATACATTACAAAAAAGGGAAAGAGTATCCACCCTCCTACTTTAAATTTAAGTATTAAAATTAAGGATAGTGAGGTTATAACCTCCCCTTACAAGGCTGAAGTAACCACAAGTGTTGCTATTTAGTAAGAAAATTTTACTAATCTTTATCTTCAATTGGTTGGCAATTAACTAAGTCGTGTGGAAGAAAAATTTGAAGCAATTGCCTTAAGGAGGTATTATTGCCCAAGACCTTTGGTTAAATTAGAAGTAGAAAAAAGGGTTTTATTTAAGCCATTGTCTTTAAAAGACATAGATTACAACATGACTAGTAAAAATCTTGTGAAGAAAAAATTAGTAGATGAAATAATAAAAAGGATAAAAAACCTTAGGTTGAAAGAAAGTGATGTTTACTCATGTGGAAGTTCCTTGTCAAAATTCACGAGTTAAGAGATTAGGTAAAGAATTTTATGTTCCTTTAATAAACTCGATGTTAAAATAAAAAATAGATAAAATTTCTTACCAGTGGGCAAATATTTGTTTAGATGTTATGTTTTTAGCATCTTTTGTAAGAAAGTCTTTTGCCACCTTACAATCAATTTTTATAAGAAATTTATAATTTAACATTTCATTTTCAAATTTTTTTAATACATAATATTATAACTAATATTTCCTTTTTGATGGTATAGTAGTTAACTCTAACTCCTCACCATAATCCTAAGGTGAAGTAAATAAGTTGTTCTTTTGAATTAATCCTTAAAGATATCCTCCTATCTTTTATCTAATGCATTGGTTTTGGTTATTTTAAAGGCATTAGTATGAGGAAGAATTAAGCATGCTAGTTATCTTCCTTTAACTTTACTCTTCTTGCCTTTGTATGTTATCTATCCATTCTAACAAATTTTTTTGAAACCTTTCAAATAATGTCTTAGTGTCTTAAGCTAAGTCTCTATAGAAATTTGAAATGTAATTTAGACTTCCTAAAAACCTTTGCAATTACTATTTATCTCTAATTTTATCAGGAAATTTAGAGGAAAATTCAATTACTTAGTCAATGGAAATTATAGCTCTATTTTCTATGAAATATCCAAAGAATCTAACCTTGATTTGAAATAACTTCATTTTCTTAGCATACGTTACTAAACCTATCTTTTCCATAACCTTTAGGAAAAGGTTTAAATGTTTAAAATGTTGTTCAATAATATTAGAAAATACTAGTACATCACTAATATAAACAATCATAAATGTTGAATAAATTATTAGATAAGGTTCATAATCTTTTGAAAATTAGAAGGTGTATTCTTTAATCCAAATGGCACTATATTTTATTTATAATGTTTGAATGGAACAGTAAATGATATTTTATACTTATCTTTTTCTTGAATTTAGATTTACCAATAACCAGATTTCATATCACATTGTGGATATATCTAAGCTTCATAAAGCCTATTTAACAAATTCTTTTTATTAGGTATAGGATATGTAATTCATCTTAACACCTTATTTAAAGGCTTGTGTTTAATAACTAATGTTGGAACTCCTCTTTCTAGTTCTGCTACATGTTTTACATAATATACAAGAGAACTTAAAGGACCAACACTTTTTCTAATAAGCCCCTTTTTCAAAAGAACTTTTATTTCTTTTTAACCTATATCTAAATGTCATGGTCTCATAGCTATGGGTCAAGTTCTGGTTGGAATCTAACTTTCATTAAAAGTCACTTTGTACAATAATTCTACCACATGCCTTCTTCTTTTCCAAAAATCCATAAGAATTTCCAAACAGATGAATGTCTTTAATTTTTATTGTATGTCCTATATTTTTACTTAAATAAAAGGAGTATTAATTTTTTTGTATAAGTATTTATTTTTTACTTTAGTATATAGACATTGAATAAATTTCTCTTTTCTCTTAATGGTATTTTGAAGTATGTCTATCTTTTTATATTAAGGGATAGATATAAATTTAAAATTAATAAACTTCCCATTTAGTTCTGAGTAAATACCTTAATCACTAATCTTTTTTAAAGGATATAACATATGCAAACAAGGATTTCCTAAAATAATACCTTGAGAAAGGTTCTTAACCAAAACAAAAGGAATTTCAATAGAAATTACCTTGTTACAAATAGTAGTTTATGATAATTTATATTTTTTTATCAAGTTTACTTTTATCTATAGTGTTTAAAATATTCATAGTTTTTGTAAACTATTTTGAACCAATTAAGAAATTTCATTGGATCATTTAGAAGATGAATCTCCCTTAATGTAGGGACCTTTGTCCTTGGCTAAGTCACTTATTTCACTAGCTAAAGATGCCTTTGGTTCAAAAACAAAAGAAGTAGATGTGATGTTCATAAGTGTGCACTAGATAAAACTTTAACATATCCTTTAATTGCAAAGCACATTGACTTTATGTGTGCTATTGAAAATAACTATGCCTAGCTTTGACCTTACATCCCATATTAGATAAAAAAATGAGATCTAGGCTTATAAGTCTGATTGGAAGTTTCTAGTGATTCATTAACCATCGAGGTAAAAGTTAAAGGAAGTCAACTTTGTATTATGGTTGACTCACTTATTCCCTAATTTTTCTTATACCTTCCAATTCAGTAATTGATATTAAAGAGATAGAGTATCTTCATTTAACCTTTTCTCTTCCCCTTTTGAGGAAAAGTAAATTGAATTTTGAAATCTTTATCTTTATATTTAATTATTTCTTCCAATTGTCAATTTACTTGTTTAACAGGTTCGACAACCTTTTCTAAGGCCCATTGATTAGGTAACTTAACCTAATCCCAAGTAATCATTTTAGGAACCATTACATTAGCTTTTGACCTCCTTTTGAAATAATGGTATTCATAATGTTATAATGTATCCTATAAATAAGAATTCAATTTTCCAAAGCCAGCATCATATCAAATCCCTCTTCTATTATGTCTAAACATAAAGGATGCAGTTGGAACTAATAATGACAAGGTGAAGTTTAGAAAGCAAGAAAACCAAATAGGTCCATCACTTAAGCTAGATTCAACTACTCTTGATAAGGAGTCATGAAATATATTATATCTTTTATTCTTGACAAAAATAGTTGCTAACTAATTTAAATCCAATCTAGTAGTTAGTTTTAAAGCTACTTGAACCATTCTTATATGAATAAACTTATATTTTTGTAAATGAGAACTAATAAGTTCTTGTGGTACTAAGAAAAAATCATTATAACCTGAGAAAGGGTAAATTTCTTCTACAATTTTGATCACATAATATGTTTTTGAAGAAAAACTTCCTTATTTATAAATATGGGAAGGAGTAGAAGAAGGGAGAGTCCATTATTGTAAATGATTATTATCTAGACTTTCATTGATAATTGTTACCTAATTTCTACTTTTACTTAGGCTATTACTCCTAGAAAGCTAGTTAAATCTTTACATATCCATACTTCATAGTATCATTGTCAACGAATTATGCCACAACTCTTCCACACCTAACCATAGCTTACCCAAGCAACAAAGGCAACAAGATTTAGGGTTTCAACTATGAAATAGGGATGACATTAAACTTTACTAGTAACCAAGCTCTGATACCATTTAGATACAACACAAAAAAAAGGTGATGATAAATGTAAAGGATAATAATAACAAGCATATAACACAAGCATAAGAAACTTAAATTGATGAAATTATACACATACAACAAAAGTACTTACAGAAAGATAGTTTTCATTAAATGTCAATACAAGCTTAGGATATCACAAGAGAGGTGGCAAAAGTGCAAGGAAAGAAAATTCTTTTTCAAATTTAAATTGGACCTTGCCTTCTTCAACCAAAAGGGACTTATTTATACTAAAGAAAAGATAATAACTGACACTTAAGGAATCCAAGGCACTGAAAGTAAGTGAGTCCTTTTAATGAAAGTTATTTGTTAGGCATCTTTGCTACTTTTCCATTGAAAGTAGTTTTGTTATTTTTACAACATATAAGGGTCCTAAGAATCTTGCATGATATCGTCACTATTATGACCTTAACTACTTTTGGCTTGGCTTGCTTGAGGAGTCATTTCTAGTTAGAGGAATGACACCACCATCTCTAGTAATTTCTCTTTAGAAATAGATTCCTTTAAAGCCTTTAATAGTTCTTCTAGATTACTAAATAGTGACAGTTATGGTGAAGCTTTTGATCCATTTATCCTTATAAATCCTTGGGCTTTATAAACTCCATCTTTAAAGAAGTCAAGTTTTTCCCACCATCAAATATTAATTTGCCTAGCTAGCCATGTGATATGTTTAATATCCATGTCTAACACACTCATCTATTTTACCATGATAGTATAATACCACTTTAGAATCTATGGAACATGATACCATAAGGAAAATATTAGTAGAGGGTCTTTAACTCATCATTCGTTTTGCAAAATTATTCATAAATAGTTCTTATCATATATGGCAAAGTTATAGGATGTAATCCCTATTTAACAAACCAAGTTTTAAACCAATTAGGAAATTTATTTGGATGATTTAGAAGATGAATTTGAATGAACCAACCAAAATTTTTTTGTCTATTTTCGTATAACAAAGCACTTTTCTAGAATTCAATATAATCAAAATAATTATAGAATTTAACCTTTTACTATTCTTTCAACTCTCTATAACCAAAGAGAGCCCCTTGCTAATCTTCAGGATAATGAAGTTTCTTTAACTTGAATTTTGCATAAGCCCAATCTTTAAAGTTATAGGTAGTTCCTGAACCTTTCTCAATAAGTTCACTAACTATATATCCTATTTCATGAAAAATTGGTTAATAATACGTGCAATCTTTCATATTAGAATGAGGATACATGTCATCTTTAACATAGAATCTAGTGACCTCAATAGGTTAAGGCTGGACAAAGTTATTTTCAATAACATAGAAAAAGTCAATGTGCTTTGCAATTAAAGGATATGTTAAAGTTTTATCTAATGTATTCTTATAAGCATCATCTTAAAGTTTATCAACTTCATTTGTCTCTAAACTAAAGGCATCATTAGTGGGTGAAATAACCAACTTAACTAGGGAATAAGGTCATTGCATTAGGGGTTGCTTACTCATGTGGGAAGTTCCCTACAAAAATTCACGAGTTAAAAAATTAGGTAAAGAATTTGATGTTCCTTAAATAAATTCAATATTAAAATCAAAAGGTAAAGATTTGTTTAAAGGCTATGTTTTTAACATCTTTTGTAAGAACGTCTTTACTATCTTACAATCAATTTTTCAAAGAAATTTCTGATTTACTAGATCACCTTCAAAATTTTTAATACATAATACTATAACTACTATTTTTTTTAGTGGTAGAATAATTAACTCTAACTCCTCGTTATACTCTTGAGATTAAGCAAATAATTTGTTCTTTTGAATTAATTCTTTATTTAGTAATACCCTTATATCCTTTATCTAACACATCAGTTTTAACTATTTTAAAAGTATTAAGACATGAAAGAGTTAAGTATAGTAGTTCTTTTGCTTTAATTTTAATCTTCTTAACTACCTTTACATGTTCATATGTCCACTCTAACATATTTTTTTAAAGCCTTTTGAATAATGGCTTAATGTCATAAGCTAAATCTCTATAGGAATTTGAAATATAATTTAGACTTCCCAACATTTTTTGTAGTTATTGTTTACCTCTAATTTCATTAGGAAATTTAGAGGCAAGGCAAATGCAATTGCTCGATCAATAGGAATTATAATGTCATTTTTTATGAAGTGTCTAAGGAATCTAACATTAGTTTGAAACTTTATTTTCTTAGCAAATGTTGCTAAACTAGCCTTTTCCATAACCTTTAGGAAAAGGTTTAAATGTTTAAGATGTTGTTTGACAGTATTAAAAAGTAGTAATACAACATCAATATAAACAATTATGAATGTTGAATAAGCATTACATATTTCATTCATAATTTTCTAAAATTCAAGAGGTGCATTCTTTAATCTGAATGACATTACGATTGATTCATAAGGTCTGAACAGAATTGTAAATATAGTCTTATACTTATCCTTTTTCTAAATTTGAATTTTCCAATAACCATATTTCATATCAAACTTTAAATATATTTAAACTTCATAAAGCATGTTTAATAATTCCTTTTTATTAGGTATAGGACACCTAATCCATCTTAATATTTTATTTAAAGGGTTATAGTTAATAACTAACCTTAGAACTCCACTTTCTAGTTCTATTGCATTTTCTACATAAAATGCAAGATAACTCCAAGGATTAGCACATTTTTTGATAAGTCCCTTTTTCAAAAAATCTTTTATTTCTTTTTAACTATTTCCAAATACCTTGGTCCTATAACTATAGGTCAGGCTTTGGTTGGAATCTAACTTTCATTAAAAGTTGCTTCATACAACAATTGTACTGCATGTTTTTTTCTACTCCAAAAAATCATAGGAATTTCCAAAGAGACTAATGTCTCTGCATGTTTTTATCTACTTCAAAAAGCCGTAGGAATTTCCAAACAAGCTAATGTCTCTAATTTTTGTTGTATTCCCCATATTTTTACTTAAATAATAGGAGTATTAATTTTTTTTCATGCAATTATTTATTTTTTACTTTAGTATGCAGAGATTTAATGATAGATTACTATTTTCTCTTAGCTTAAATAACATATTACTTTAGGTTTCTTCTTTTTTTTTTTCTTCGTTCTTTCCCTTTAAATAAAAGGTTTTCTTTTGAGCTAACAGTTTATAATCATTTTTCTTATTTTTCTCATGATAATATATAGGTGGATAATCCATTTAATTTTAGAAGTATCCTAAAACTCTTTTACACTAAGCTTTACTCTTTGTAACTATTTATGCAATTTAATTTCATTATAAAGTTTAACCCCTTTAGCTATTACATCGGTAGCCAATTCTTCATAACTATAGTTAGCATAATCAATCACCCCCTTATTTTTAACTCTTTTTGCAAACAGTGTAGGTAACCTAGTGAGAAGTTTTTCTTCCTAGAAAATACTCTAGCTTTTTTCTTTAATGAAAACTTTAGAGAAAAATACATCTTATACCACCTAAAATGAGATAGATATGGGCATCTCAAATTAATGAGTTGCTTGTATATCTTATCAATTAATAAGGTTGTTATACCAATAGAATGATTGGTAATTATATAAATCAATGTATTAACACAATTGGAGAGTTGAACTCCTTGTTCTATTTTTATAAGACAAAAGATCTAAACTTTCAATTCTGTGGATAGAAATCCCACCACTCTTTAAACTGTCTAGTAAACCCATTGGTGATGAATTTTTCATTAAAATTACCATTTAATTTTGCAGCAGTTGCAAATATCATTAGATAATGAAGTAGAATAAGAATTTGATGTTTGGTCATCCCATCTAGATTCCATTCTACTATATTGCTACCATCCAATTAAACATAATTATAATTAGATTAGTCCTCTAATAAGAGGTTAACCAGGGTTGTCTTAGTATAATATAAGTTTGTAAGAACCTTATTAAAAGTCATCTTATTAATATTCATAGTTTTCTTCTTGTAAGAAGGTGATGGATACTTTTGTATCAAGTTTTGTTCTAATAAGAACATTTCTTGAATTATATTTATATATGCCTTAGCATCACTTTATTCTTCAATTTCTTCTTTAATAGGTTCTTCCTTTTCTTTCAACCCAAGGTTTTTTAACCTCTTGACTATTTCATCTATTAATTTTGTCTTCTTAGGATTTATACTAGTCATGTTGTAATCTATTTTTTTTTTTTAAAGACAATAGTTTAAATAAAACTTTGTTTTCTACTTCTAGTTTAACTAGAGGTCTTAGGACATAATCCTCCCTTAAAAAGATTGCTTCAATTTCTTCTTCCATATGGCTTAGATGATTTTCAACCAACTGAAAATAAAGATTAGTATAATTTCCTACTAAATTACAACATTTTTGGTTGCTTCAGCCCTATAAGGAGAGGGTATCTTGATTAGCTTTTCTTACATGGTTAGAATGGTTTATTGCCTAAAAGATGTGTCCATCACTTCTTTTCTTTATAACAAGGCATATAATATAGTTGAAAGGACTTATTCAGAAAAATTGAATATGAAATTAACCCTCATAATTGTCATATTTAATACAACAAGCATGCTAATTCATCTTTGATATTTTGAGTTCATTGGAGTACATCACATGAGTCATTTATCTTGATTAGCTTTTCTTACATGGTTTGAATAGTTGATTGCTTGAAAGATGAAATTGGCACTTCATTTCTCACTGGCAAGGCTTATCCTCTTGTTATAAGAACTTATTCACATAAAATGATCATGAAATAAACTTTTGTATCTATACCAAATTATATGACAAGCACTTCAATAAACCTTGGGTAGTCTAACTGCATTAAAGTGCATAAAATATATAATTCATTTATCTTGATTAGCTTTTCCTGATAGGTGAGACTATCACTTCATTTTTTGTTAACAACACTTCTCCTTTCTTTGCAAAGAGTTGTTTGCACAAAATAAAAATGGAATTAACCTTTGTGCCTACACCAAATATTATATTGTATGTGACAAGTATGTCAACTTTTGATAGTTTGAATCAATTGAATTCCATTAAATATAAATCTTGATTAGCATTT
>JAHOYR010005616.1:6829-121678 GCA_023213295.1 Bruguiera hainesii | reverse complement strand
GTAATGGACTCAATTCTACAAAATACACTTTAGTGGAGGAATATTATAAATAGCAATCCCAAACATCAATGTTGGGCCAAGCATGTCACTCTTAAAGGAAGTGGGAAAGCTTCTTATGGGAGTCTCATACGTTAGCTTAGTCTTAAGTAATATGTTTGTATACTAAAATTATATAAATCATTTCAAATTGCATTGTTGCAAAGGAGACAATTAAAAAAAATTATAAAATTTAAATTCAACTAATTATTAACAATGCATTTATCCCAATAAGACTTCAAAATTCTAAAAGTTGAAAAAATGCAATGTTTTGCTTTTTAAATTTATTATTAATGCCTTGGCATTTTGAATGGTGAGAAAAACATAATATTTGAATATGTTAATTGAACAAAAATACAAGTAATGGACTCAATTGGATAAAATACACTTTAGTGGACAAATATTATAAATAGCAATCCCAAACTTCAATGTTGGGTTAAGCATATTGCTCTTGAGGGGAATGGGGAAACTTCTTATCAAAGTCCAATACATTAGTTTTTCCTAAAGTAATATTTTCCTAGACTAAACTTATATAAATCATTTATAATAGTATTGTCGCAAAGGTGACAGTTAAAAAAGTTACAAAATTTAAAGTCAAATGATTATTAACAATGGATTTATCCCAATAAGACTTTAAAATTATAAAAGTTGAAAAAACGCAATGTTTTGATTATTAAATTTATTGTTAATGTCATTGCATTTTGAATGGTGAGAAAAACATAATATTTGAAAATGTTAATTGAAAAAAAATACAAGTAATGGACTCAATTCTACAAAATACACTTTAGTGGAGGAATATTATAAATATCAATCTCAAACATCAATGTTGGGCCAAGCATGTCGTTCTTAAGGGGAGTAGGGAAACTTTTTATGGGAGTCCCATACGTTAGCTTATTCTTAAGTAATATGTTTGTATACTAAAAGTATATAAATCATTTCAAATTGCATTATTGTAAAGGAGACAATTAAAAAAAATTACAAAATTTAAATTCAACTAATTATTAACAAGTAATGGACTCAATTGTATCAAATACACTTTGGTGGACGAATATTATAAATAACAATCCCAACCATCAATGTTGGGTCAAGCATATTGCTCTTGAGGGGAGTGAGGAAACTTCTTATTAGAGTCTCATACATTAGCTTTTTCTAAAGTAATATTTTCTTAGACTAAACTTATATAAATCATTTCTAATAGCATTGTTGCAAAGGTGACAATTAAAAAAATTACAAAAGTAAAATTTAATTGATACTTAACAATGCATTTATGCCTATAAGACTTTAGAATTCTAAAAATTGAAAAAGTGCAATGTGTCCATTCTTAAATTTATTACTAATGTCATTGCATTTCAATAGTGAGAAAAACATAATATTTGAAAATGTTAATTGGACAAAAATACAAGTAATTGACTCAATTGTATAAAATACATTTTATGGATGAATATTCTAAGTAGTAATCCAAAGTTTCAATCTTAGGTCAACCATATTGCTCTTAAGGGGACTGGGAAAACTTTTTATTAGTGTCCATTGCATTTGCTTTTTCTTAAGTAATATGTTTGTAGAGAAAAATTATATAAATTATTTCAAATTGCAATGTGGCAAAGGAGATAATTAAAAAAATTACAAAATTTAAATTCAAATGATTATTAATAATGGATTTATCCCTATAAGACTTCAAAATTCTAAAAGTTGAAACAACACAATATTTTGATCATTAAATTTATTGTTAATGCCATTACATTTTAAATAATGAGAAAAACATAATATTTGAATATTTTAATTGAAAAAAAATACAAGTAATGGACTTAATTCTACAAAATACACTTTAGTGAATGAAAATTATAAATAGTAATCCCAAGTTTCAATATCGGGTCAATTATATTGCTCTTAAAAGGAGTGGGGAAATTTCTTATTAGTGTCCATTGCATTTTTTTTTTCTTAAGTAATATGTTTGTAGACAAGAATTATATAATTTATTTCAAATTGTATTGTGGCAAAGGAGAAAATTAAAAAAAATTACAAAATTTAAATTTAAATGATTTTTAACAATGGATTTATCCCTATAAGACTTGAAAATTCTAAAAGTTGAAAAAATGCAATATTTTGATTATTAAATTTATTGTAAATGCCATTGCATTTTGAATGGTGAGTAAAACATAATATTTGAGTATGTTAATTGAACAAAACTACAAGTAATGGACTTAATTGTATAAATGACACTTTAGTGGACGAATATTATAAATAGCAATCTCAAGTTTCAATGTTGGGTCAAGCATATTACTCTTGCGGGGAGTAAGGAAACTTCTTATTAAAATCCATTGCATTTGCTTTTCTTAAGTAATATCTTTGTAGACAAAAATTATATAAATTCTTTCAAATGACATTGTCACAAAGGAGACAATTAAAAATATTAAAAAAATAAAGTTTAACTAATAATTAACAATGCATTTATGCCTATAGGATTTTAAAATTCTAAAAATTGAAAAAGTGCAATGTGTTCATTTTTGAATTTATTGCTAATGCCATTGCATTTGAATGGTGAGAAAAACATAATATTTGAAAATTTTAATTGAAAAAAAAATACAAGTAATGGACTCAATTGTAGAAAATACACTTTTGTGGATGAATATTATAATAGTATCCCTTTAAAATTCTAAAAGTTGAAAAAACGCAATATTTTGATTATGAAATTTATTATTAATGCCCTTGCATTTGAATGGTGAGAAAAACATAATATTTCAAAATTTTAATTCAACAAAAATACAAGTAATGGACTCAAGTGTATAAAATACACTTTTGTGGATGAATATTATAATAGTATCCCTTTAAAATTCTAAAAGTTGAAAAAACGCAATATTTTGATTATGAAATTTATTATTAATGCCCTTGCATTTTGAATGGTGAGTAAAACATAATATTTGAAAATTTTAATGGATGAATATTATAAATAGTAATTGTAAACTTCAATCTTGGGTCAACCATATTGCTCTTGAAGGGAGTGGGGAAACTTCTTATTAGAGTCCCATAGATTAGCCTTTTCTAATGTAATATTTTCTTAGACTAAAATTATATAAATCATTTGAAATAGCAATGGCATAAAGGAGACAATTAGAAAAATTACAAAAATTAAAATTCATCTGATAATTAATAATGCATTTATTCCCATAGAACTTTAGAATTCAAAAATTTGAAAAAGTGGAATGTTTTGATTTTTAAATTTATTGCTAATGCCATTACATTTCAATGGTAAGAAAAACATCATATTTGAAAGTCTTACTTGAACAAAAATACAAGTAATGGACTCAATTGTATAAAATACACTTTTGTGGATGAATATTATTAGTAATCGCAAGCTTCAATCTGATTTTCAAATTTATTGCTAATGCCATTGCATTTCAATGGGAGAAAACCATAATATTTGAAAGTCTTAATTGAACAAAAATACAAATAATGAACTCAATTGCGTAAAATACAATTTTATGGATGAATATTATAAATAGTAATTGCAAGTTTCAATCTTGGGTTAATGATATTGCTCTTAAGGGGAGTGGGAAACTTCTTCTTAGAGTCCATTCTATTTGCTTTTTCTTAAGTAATATGTTGGTAGGCAAAAATTATCTAAATTATTTCAAATTGCATTGTGGCAAAGGAGACAATTAAAAAAATTACAAAATTTAAACTCAACTGATTATTAACAAAGAATTTATCCTTATATGACCTTAAAATTCTGAAAGTTGAGAAAATGCAATGTTTTGATTATTAAATTTATTGTTCATGCCCTTGCATTTTGAATGGTGAGTAAAACATAGTGTTTGAAAATCTTTATTGAACAAAAATACAACTAAAGAACTTAATTATATAAAATACATTTTTGTGGTTGAATATTATAAATAGTAATCACATGTTTTAATCTTGGGTTAACCATATTGCTCTTAAGGGGTGTAAGGAAACTTTTTATTAAAGTCCTTTGCATTCACTTTTCCTGAAGTAATATGTTGGTAGACAAAAATTATAAAAATTGTTTGAAATTGCTTTATGGTAAAGGAGACAATTAAAAAAATTATAAAATATAAATTCAATTGATTATTAACAAAGGATTTATCCCTATAGGACTTTAAAATTCTAAAAATTGAAAAAACACAATCTTTTGATTATTAAATTTATTGTTAATGCCCTTTTATTTTGAATGGCGAGTAAAACATAATATTTGAAAATAATAATTGAACAAAAATACAAGTAAAGGACTTAATTGTATAAATTACACTTTAGTAGATGAATATTATAAATAGCAATCCCAAATTTCAATGTTGGGCCAAGCATATTGCTTTTGAGGGGAGTGGGGAAACTTCTTATTAGAGTCCCATAGATTAGCCCTTTCTAAAGTAATATTTTCTTAGACTAAAATTATATAAATCATTTAAAATAGCAATGGCACAATGGAGACAATTAAAAGAATTACAAAAATTAATATTCAATAGATAATTAACAATGTATTTATTCCTATAGGACTTTAGAATTCTAAAAATTAAAACAGTGCAATGTTTTGGTTTTTAAATTTATTACTAATGTCATTGCATTTCAATGGTAAGAAAAACATAATATTTGAAGGTCTTAATTGAACAAAAATACAAGTAATGAACTCAATTGTATAAAATACACTTTTTTGGATAAATATTATAAGTAGTAATCGTAAGCTTTAATATGATTTTTAAATTTATTACTAATGCCATTGCATTTTAATGGTGAGAAAAATATAATATTTAAAAGTCTTAAATTGAACAAAAATACAAGTAATGGACTTAATTGTATAAAAAACACTTTTATGGATGAATATTATAAATAAAAATCACAAGTTTCAATCTTTAGTCAACCATATTGCACTTAATGGGAGTAGGGAAATTTCTTATTAGAGTCCATTTTATTTGCTTTTTTTTAATTAATATGTTGGTAGACAAAAATTATATTAATTATTTCACATTGCATTGTGGCAAAGGAGATAATTAAAAAAGCTACAAAATTTAAATTCAACTGATTATTAACAATGGATTTATCGCTATAGGAATTTCAAATACTAAAAGTTGAGAAAATGCAATGTTTTGATTATTAAATTTATTATTAATGTCATTGCATTTTGAATGGTGAGTAAAATATAATATTTGAAAATCTTAATTGAACAAAAATACAAGTAATGGACTCAAGTGTATAAAATACACTTTTGTGGATAAATATTATAAATAGTAATTGCAAGTTTCAATCTTGGGTCAACCATTTTGCTTTGGAGGGGAGTAGGGAACTTCTTCTTAGAATCTATTATATTTGCTTTTTCTTAAGTAATATATTGGTGGACAAAAATTATATAACTTATTTCAAATTACATTGTAGCAAAGGAGACAATTAAAAAAATTACAAAATTTACATTTAACTGATTATTAACAATGGATTTATCCCTATAACACTTTAAAATTCTAAAAGTTGAGAAAATGTAATATTTTGATTATTAAATTCATTATTAATGTCATTGCATTTTAAATGGTGAGTAAAATATAATATTTGAAAATCTTAATTGAACAAAAAAAAGAAGTAGTGGACTTAATTGTATAAAATACAAATTTGTGGATGAATATTATAAATAGTAATTGCAAGTCTCAATCTTAGGTCAACCATATTGCTCTTATGGGAAGTGGGAAACTTCTTATTAGTGTCCATTGTATTTGTTTTTTCTTAAGTAATATGTTGGTAGACAAAAATTAAATAAATTATTTCAAATTGTATTGTGGTAATGGAGACAATTAAAAAAATTACAAAATTTAAATTCAACTGATGATTAATAATGGATTTATCGTTATAGGACTTTAAAATTCTAAAAGTTGAGAAAATGCAATGTTTTGATAATTAAATTTATTGTTAGAGCCTTTGCCTTTTGAATGGTCAGAAAACATAATATTTGAAAATCTTAATTGAACAAAAATATAGGTAATAGACTCAATTGTATAAAATACACTTTTGTGGATAAATATTATAAATAGTAATCACAAGTTTTAATCTTGGGTCAGCCATATTGCTCTTGAGGGGAGTGGGGAAACTTTTTATTAGAGTTCATTGTTTTTTGCTTTTCCATAAGTAATATGTTGGTAGAAAAAATTATAAAAATTATTTGAAATTGTTTTGTAGCAAAGGAGAAAATTAAAAAAATTATAAAATATAAATTGAACTGATTATTAACAAAGGATATATCCTTATAGGACTTTAAAAGTCGAAAAGTTGAAAAAAAGCAATGTTTTGATTGTTAAATTTATTGTTAATTCCCTTGCATTTTGAATGGTGAGTAAAAAATACTATTTGAATATGTTAATTGAATAGAAATACAAGTAATGGACTTAATTGCATAAAATACACTTTAGTAGACGAATATTATAAATAGCAATCTCAAGATTCAATGTTGGGCCAAGTCTATTGCTCTTGAGGGGAGTCAGGAAAATTCTTATTTGAGTCTCATACATTAGCTTTTTCCAAAGTAATATTTTTTTAGACTAAAATTATATAAATCATTTCAAATAGCAATGTCACAAAGGAGACAATTAAAAAAATTACAAAAATTTATTAGAAAAGTGCAATATTTTGATTTTGTAAATTTATTACTAATGTCGTTGGATTTCAATGGTGAGAAAAACATAATATTTGAAAGTCTTAATTGAACAAAAAAACAAGTAATGGGCTCAATTGTATAAAATACACTTTTGTGGATGAATATTATAAGAAATAATCGCAAGCTTCAATTTGATTATACAATTTATTGTTAATTCCATTGCCTTTCAATGGTGAGAAAATCATAAAATTCGAAAGTCTTAATTGAACAAAAATATAGGTAATGGACTTAATTGTATAGAATACATTTTTGCAGATAAATATTATAAATAGTAATCGTGAGCTTTAATCTTGGGTTAACCATATTGTTCTTGAGGGGTGTGGGGAAACTTTTTATTAGAGTCCATTGCTTTTGCTTTTCCATAAGTAATATGTTGGTCGACAAAAATTATAAAAATTATTTGAAATTGCTTTGTGGCAAAGGTGACAATTAAAAAAATTATAAAATATAAATTCAACTGATTATTAAGAATGGATTTATGCCATTAAAACTTTAAAATTCTAAAAGTTGAAAAAACATAATGTTTTGATTATTAAATTTATTGTTAATTCCCTTGCATTTTGAATGGTGAGTAAAACATAATATTTAAATATGTTAATTGAACAAAAATACAAGTGATGAACTCAATTGATTATACACTTTAGTGGACAAATATTTTAACTAGCAATGTCAAGTTTTAATGTTGGGTCAAGCATAGTACTCTTCAGGGGAGTGGGGAAACTTTTTATTAAAGTCCATTACATTTGCTTTTTCCTAAGTAACATGTTGGTAGACAAAAATTATAAAAATTATTTCAAATTACTTTGTAGCAAAGGAGACAATTAAAAAAATTATAAGATATAAATTCAATTGATTATTAACAAAGGATTTATCCCTATAGGACTTTAAAATTCTAAAAGTTGAAAAAAGACAATCTTTTGATTATTAAATTTATTGTTAATGCCCTTTTATTTTGAATGGTGAGTAAAATATAATATTTAAAAATAATAATTGAACAAAAATACAAGTAAAGGACTCAATCTTTAGCAGACGAATATATTGCTAATGTCATTACATTTTAATGGTGAGAAAAACATAATATTTGAAAGTCATAATTGAACAAAAAAACAAGTAATGGCCTTATTGTATAAAATACACTTTTGTAGATAAATATTATAAGTAGTAATCGCAAGCTTCAATCTGATTATAGAATTTATTGCTAATGTCATTGCATTTCAATGGTAAGAAAAACATAATATTTGAAAATCTTAATTCAACAAAAATACAAGTAATGGACTCAATTGTATATGAAACACTTTTGTGGATGAATATTATAAATAGTAATTGCAAGCTTCAATCTTAGGTCAATCATATTGCACCTAAGGGGAGTGGGGAAACTTCTTATTAGATTCCACTTTATTTGCTTTTTCTTAAGTAATATGTTGGTAGACAAAAATTATATAAATTATTTCAAATTGCATTGTGGCAAAGGAAACAATCAAAAAATTAAAAATTTAAATTCAACTGATTATTAACAATGGATTTATCCCTATAGGACTTTGAACTTTTAAAAATTGACAAAATGCAATGTTTTGATTATTAATTTTATTATTAATACCATTGCATTTTGAATGGGGAATGAAATATAATATTTGAAAATCTTAATTGAACAAAAATACAAGTAATGGATTCAATGGTATAATAGACACTTTTGTGGACGAATATTATAAATAGTAATCGCAAATTTCAATCTTGGGTCAACCATATTGCTCTTGCGAGGAGTGGGGAAACTTCTTATTAGAGTCCATTATATTTACTTTTTCTTAAGTAATATGTTGGTAGACAAAAATTATATAAATCATTTCAAATAACAATCTCGCAAAGGAGACAATTAAAATATTATAAAATTAAAATTCAACTGATAATTAACAATGCATTTATTCTTACAGGACTTTAGAATTCTAAAAGTTGAAAAAGTGCAATGTTTTGATTTTAAAATTTATTGCTAATTCCATTGTATTTGAATGGTGAGAAAAATATAATATTTGAATATGTTAATTGAACAAAAATACGAGTAATGAACTCAATTGTATAAAATACACTTTAGTGGACGAATATTTTAACTAGCAATGTCAAGTTTCAATGTTGGGTCAACCATATTGCTATTGAGGGAAGTGGGGAAACTTTTTATTAGAGTCTATTACATTTACTTTTTCTTAAGTAACGTGTTGGTAGACAAAAATTATAAAAATTATTTCAAATTGCTTTGTGGCAAAGGAGACAATTAAAAAAATTATACAATACAAATTCAAAAGATTATTAACAATGGATTTATCCCTTTAAAATTCTAAAAGTTGAAAAAATGCAATGTTTTGATTATTAAATTTATTGTTAATGCCTTTGTATTTTGAATGTTGAGTAAAACATAATATTTGAATATGTTAATTTAACAAAAATACAAGTAATGAACTCAATTGTATAAAATACACTTTAGTGGACGAATATTTTAACTAGCAATGTTAAATTTCAATGTTGGGTCAACATGTTGCTCTTGAGGGGAGTAGGGAAACGTCTTATTAGAGTCCATTGTATTTGCTTTTTCTTAAGTAATATGTTGGTAGAAAAAAATTATATAAATGATTTCAAATGGCATTGTGGAAAAGGAGATAATTAAAAAAATTACAAAAATTAAATTTAACTGATTATTCACAATGAATTTATCCTTATAGGACTTTAAAATTCTAAAAGTTGAGAAAATGAAATGTTTTGATTATTAAATTTATTGTTAATGCCATTGCCTTTTGAATGGTGAGTAAAATATAATATTTGAAAATCTTAATTGAACAAAAATACAAGTAATGGCCTCAATTGTAGAAAATACACTTTTGTGGATGAATATTATAAACAATAATCGCAAGTTTTAATCTTGCGTCAACCATATTGCTTTTAAGAGGAGTTGGGAAATATTTTATTAGAGTCCATTGCTTTTACTTTTCCTTAAGTAATATGCTGGTAGAAAAAAATTATAAAAATTATTTGAAATTGCTTTGTGGAAAAGGAGACAATTAAAAAAATTATAAAATATAAATTGAATTGATTATTAACAAAGGATTTATCCCCATAGGACTTTAAAATTCTAAAAGTTGAAAAAATGCAATGTTTTGATTATTAACTTTATTGTTAATACCCTTGCATTTTGAATGGTGAGTTAAATATAATATTTGAATATGTTAATTAAACAAAAATACAAATAATGAACTCAATTGTATAAAATACACTTTAGTGAACGAATATTTTAACTAGCGATGTCAAGATTCAAAGTTTAGTCAAGCATATTGCTCTTTAGAGGAGTAGGGAAACTTCTTATTAAACTCCATTGCATTTGCTTTTTCTTAACTAACATGTTGGTAGATGAAAATTATAAAAATTATTTCAAATTGCTTTGTGGCAAAGGAGACAATTAAAAAAATTATAAAATATAAATTCAATTGATTATTAACAAAGGATTTATCCCTTTAAAATTCTAAAAGTTGAAAAAACACAATGTTTTGATTATAAAATTTATTATTAATGCCCTTGCATTTTGAATGGTGAGTAAAATATAATATTTGAAAATCTTAATTCAACAAAAATACAAGTTATGGACTCAAGTGTATAAAATACACTTTTGTAGATCAATATTATAAATAGTAATCGCAATCTTCAATCTTGGGTCAACCATATTGCTCTTAAGGGGAGTGGGAAACTTCTTTTTAGAGTCTACTGTATTGGCTTTTTCTGAAGTAATAGGTTGGTAGATAAAAAATTATATAAATTATTTCAAATCGCATTGTGGCAAAGGAGACAATTAAAAAAATTACAAAATTTAAATTCAACTGATTATTCACAATAGATTGATCCTTATAGGCCTTTAAAATTCTAAAAGTTAAGAAAAGGCAATGTTTTGATTATTAAATTTATTGTTAATGTCATTTTATTTTGAATACTAAGTAAAACATAATATTTGAAAATCTTAATTGAACAAAAAAAAAGTAATGGACTCAATTGCATAAAATAAAATTTTGTGGATGAATATTATAAACAGTAATCACAAGTTTCAATCTTGGGTCAACCATATTGCTCTTAAGGGAAGTGGAAAAACTTCTTTTTAGAGTTTATTGTTTTTGCTTTTTCTTAAGTATTATGTTGGTAAACAAAAATTATATAAATTATTTCAAATTGTATTGTGACAAAAGAGACAATTAAAAAAATTACAAAATTTAAATTCAACTAATTATTCATAATGGATTGATCCTTATGGGACTTTAAAATTTTAAAAGTTGAGAAAATGTAATATTTTGATTATTAAATTTATCGTCAATGTCATTGCATTTTGAATGGTGAGAAAGACATAATATTTGAAAATCTTAATTGAACAAAAAAAGAAGTAATGGACTTAATTACATAAAATAAAATTTTGTGTATGAATATTATAAATAGTAATCGCAAGTTTCAATCTTGGGTCAACCATATTGCTCTTAAGGGGAGTTGGGAAACTTCTAATTAGAGTCCATTTGCTTCTTCTTAGGTAATATGTTAGTAGACAAAAATTATATAAATTATTTCAAATTGTTGTGTTGCAATAGAGACAATTAAAAAAATTACAAAATTTAAATTCAACTAATTATTAACAATGGATTTATCCTTAGAAGAATTTAAAATTCTAAAAGTTGAGAAAAAGTAATGTTTTGATAATTAAATTTATTGTTAATATCATTGCCTTTTGAATGGTCAGTAAAATATAATATTTGAAAATTTTAATTTTACAAAACTACAAGTAGTGGACTCAATTGTATAAAATACACTTTTGTGGATGAATATTATAAATAGTAATCACAAGCTTTAAACTTGGGTCACCAATATTGCTCTGAGGGGAATGGCAAAACTTCTTTTTAGAGTCCATTGTATCGGCTTTTTCTTAAGTAATAGGTTGGTAGACAAAAATTATATAAATTATTTCAAATTGCATTATGACAAAAGAGACAATTAAAAAAATTACAAAATTTAAATTCAACTGATTATTCACAATGGATTGATCCTTATAGGGCTTTAAAATTTTAAAAGTTGAGAAAATACAATGTTTTGATTGTTAAATTTATTGCTAATGTCATTGCATTTTGAATGGAGAGTAAAACATAATATTTGAAAATCTTAATTGAACAATAAAAGAGGTAATGGACTCAATTGCATAAAATACAATTTTGTGGAGGAATATTATAAATAGTAATCGCAAGTTTCAATATTGGGTCAACCATATTGCTCTTAAGGGGAGTGGGAAACTTCTTGTTGAGTCCATTGTATTTGCTTTTTCTTAAGTAAAATGTTGGTAGACAAAAAATTATATAATTTATTTCAAATTACATTGTGGCGATGGAGACAATTAAAAAAATTACAAAATTTACATTCAACCAATTATTAAGAATGGATTTATCCTTATTGGACTTTAAAATTTTAAAATTTGAGAAAATGAAATGTTTTGATAATTAAATTTACTGTTAAAGTCATTGCCTTTTGAATGGTCAGTAAAACATAATATTAGAAAATCTTAATTGAACAAAAATACAAGTAATGGACTTAATTGTATAAAATACACTTTTGTGAATAAATATTATAAATAATAATCGCAAACTTCAATCTTGGGTCACCCATATTGCTCTTAAGGGGACTGGGGAAACTTCTTGTTAGAGTTTATTGTATTTACTTTTTCTTAAGTAATATGTTGGTACATAAAAATTATATCAATTATTTCAATTTGCATTGTGGCAAAAGAGACAATTAAAAAAATTACAAAATTTAAATTCAGTTGTTTATTCACAATAGATTTATCCTTACAGGACTTTAAAATTCTTAAAGTTGAGTAAATGTAATGTTTTGATTTTTAAATTTATTATTAATGTCATTGCATTTTGAATGGTGAGTAAAACATAATATTTGAAAATCTTAATTGAACAAAAAAAGAAGTAATGGACTCAATTGCATAAAATAAAATTTTGTGGATGAATATTATAAACAATTATCGCAAGCTTCAATCATGAGTCAACCATATTACTCTTGAGGGGAGTTGGGAAACTTCTTTTTATAGTCTATTGTTTTTCCTTTTTCTTAAGTTTTATATTGGTAGACAAAAATTATATAAATTATTTCAAATTGCTTTGCGGCAATGGAGACAATTAAAACACTTAAAAAAATTTTAATTCAACTGATTATTAACAATGAATTTATCCTTATTGAACTTTAAAATTTTAAAAGTTGAGAAAATGCAATGTTTTGGTAATTAAATTTACTATTAAAGCCATTGCCTCTTGAATGGTTAGTAAAATTTAATATTTGAAAATCTTAATTGAACAAAAATACAAGTAATGGACTCAGTTGTATAAAATACACTTTTGTGGATGAATATTATAAATAGTAATCGCAAACTTCAACCTTGGGTCATTGATATTGCTCTTAAGGGGAGTGGGGAAACTTATTTTTAAAGTCCATTTTGAATAGTGAGTAAAACATAATATTTGAAAATCTTAATTGAACAAAAAAAGAAGTAATGGACTCAATTGCATAAAATAAAATTTTGTGAATGAGTATTATAAATAGTAATCGCAAGTTTCAATCTTGGGTCAACCATATTGCTCTTAAGAGGAGTGGGAAACTTCTTATTAGAGTCCGTTGTATATGCTTTTTCTTAAATAATATGTTGGTAGACAAAAATTATATAAATTATTTCAAATTACTTTGCGGTAATGGAGACAATTAAAAAAATTAATAAATTTAAATTCAATTGATTATTAATAACGGATTTATCCTTATATGAATTTAAAATTCTAAAAGTTGAGAAAAGGCAATGTTTTGATAACTAATTTTATTATTAAAGACATTGCCTTTTGAATGATCAATAAAATATAATATTTGAAAATCTTAATTTTACAAAACAACAAGTAATTGACTCAATTGTATAAAATATACTTTTGTAGATGAATGTTAGAAATAGTAATTGCAAGCTCTAACCTTGGGTCACTAATATTGCTCTTGAGGGGAGTAGGGAAACTTCTTTTTAGAGTCCATTGTATCAGCTTTTTCTTAAGTAATAGGTTGATAGACAAAAATTATATAAATTATTTCAAATTGCTTTACGACAATGGAGACAATTAAAAAAATTACAAAATTTTAATTCAACTGATTATTAACAATGGATTTATCTTTATAGGACTTTAAAATTCTAAAAGTTGAGAAAAGGCAATGTTTTGATAATTAAATTTATTGTTAAACTCATTGCCTTTTGAATGGTCAGTAAAATATAATATTTGAAAATTTTAATTGAACAGAAATACAAGTAATTGACTCAATTGTATAAAATACACTTTTGTGGATGAATATTATAAATAGTAATCGCAAGCTTTAACCTTGGGTCATTGATATTACTTTTGAGGGGAGTGGGGAAACTTCTTTTTAGAGTCCATTGTATTGGCTTTTTCTTAAGTAATAGGTTGGTAGACAAATTATATAAATTATTTCAAATTGCATTGTAGCAAAGTAAACAATTAAAAAAATTACAAAATTTAAATTCAACTGATTATTCACAATGGAATGATCCTTATAGGGCTTTAAAATTATAATAGTTGAGAAAACGCAATGTTATGATTGTTAAATTTATTGTTAATGTCATTGCATTTTAAATGGTGAGTAAAACATAATGTTTGAAAATCTTAATTGAACAAAAAAAGAAGTAATAGACTCAATTGCATAAAATAAAATTTTATGGAGGAATATTATAATAGTAATTGCAAGTTTTAATCTTAGGTTAACCATATTGCTCTTAAAGGGAGTAGGAAACTTCTTGTTAAAATCCATTGTATTTGCTTTTTCTTAAGTAAAGTGTTGGTAGACAAAAAATTATATAAATTATTTGAAATTACATTGTGGTGATGGAAACAATTAAAAAAATTACAAAATTTAAATTCAACTGATTATTAACAATGAATTTATCTTTATTTGACTTTAAAATTTTAAAAGTTAAGAAAATGCAATGTTTTGATAATTAAATTTAATGTTAAAATCATTGCCTTTTGAATAGTG
Organism: Bruguiera hainesii; assembly: GCA_023213295.1. NCBI lineage: Eukaryota > Viridiplantae > Streptophyta > Magnoliopsida > Malpighiales > Rhizophoraceae > Bruguiera > Bruguiera hainesii. The sequence goes on along the minus strand of JAHOYR010005616.1, from coordinate 106,908 downwards.
AGTAAAATATAATATTTGAAAATCTTAATTGAACAAAAAAACAAGTAAAGGACTTAATTGCATAAAATAAAATTTTGTGGATGAATATTATAAATAGTTATCGCAACCTTCAATATTGGGTCAACCATATTGCTTTTAAGGGGAGTGAGAAATTTCTTATTAAAGTCCATTGTATATGCTTTTTCTTAAGTAATATGTTGGTAGACAAAAATTATATAAATTATTTCAAATTGTTTTGCAACAATGGAAACAATTAAAAAAATTACAAAATTTAAATTCAATTGATTATTAACAGTGGATTTATCCTTATAGGACTCAAATTCTAAAAGTTGAGAAAAGGCAATATTTTGATAATTAAATTTATTGCTAAAGTCATTGCCTTTTGAATGGTCAGTAAAATATAATATTTAAAAATCTTAATTAAACAAAAATACAAGTAATGGATTTAATTGTATAAAATACACTTTTGTGGATGAATATTATAAATAGTAATTGTAAATTTCAATTTTGAGTCACCCATATTCCTCTTAAGGGGATTGGAGAATCTTCTTATTAGAATCTATTATATTTGCTTTTTTTTTTAAGTAAAATGTTGTGAGACAAAAAATTATATAATTTATTTCAAATTACATTGTGACGATGGAGACAATTAAAAAAATTACAAAATTTAAATTCAACCAATTATTAACAATGGATTTATCCTTATTAGACTTTAAAATTTTAAAAGTTGAGAAAATGCAATGTTTTGATAATTAAATTTACTGTTAAAGCCATTGCCTTTTGAATGGTCAATAAAACATAATATTTGAAAATTTTAATTGAACAAAAATACAAGTAATGGACTTAATTGTATAAAATACATTTTTATAGATGAATATTATAAATAGTAATCGCAAACTTTAATTTTAGGTCACCCATATTGCTCTTAAGGGGACTGGGGAAATTTCTTATTAGAGTCTATTGTATTTGCTTTTTCTTAAGTAATATGTTGGTAGACAAAAATCATAGAAATTCTTTCAAATTGCATTATGGCAAAAGAGACAATTAAAAAAATTATACAATTTAAATTCAACTAATTATTCACAATAGGTCGATCTTTATAAGACTTTAAAATTCTAAAAGTTGAGATAATGCAATGTTTTGATTATTAAATTTTCGTCAATTTTATTGCATTTTGAATGGTGAGTAAAACATAATATTTGAAAATCTTCATTGAACAAAAAAAGAAGTAATGGACCCAATTGTATAAAATAAAATTTTGTGGATGAATATTATAAATAGTAATCGCAAGTTTCAATTATGGGTCAACCATATTGCTCTTAAGGGGAGTTGAACAACTTCTTTTTAGAGTCTGTTGTTTTTGCTTTTTCTTAAATTTTATTTTGGTAGACAAAAATTATATAAATTATTTCAAATTGCATTGTGGCAAAAGAGAATTAAAAAAATTACAAAATTTAAATTGAACTGATTATTCACAATGGATTGATCCTTATAGGATTTTAAAATTCTAAAAGTTGACAAAATGCAATGTTTTGATTATTAAATTTATCGTCAATGTCATTGCATTTTGAATGGTGAGTAAAATATAATATTTGAAAATCTTAATTGAACAAAAAAAGAAGTAATGGACTCAATTGTATAAAATAAAATTTTGTGGATGAGTATTATAAATAGTAATCGCAAGCTTGCATTATGGGTCAACGATATTGCTCTTGAGGGGAGTTGAGAAACTTCTTTTTAAAGTCTATTGTTTTTGCTTTTTCTTAAGTTTTATGTTGGTAGACAAAAATTATATAAATTTTTTCAAATTGCATTGTGGCAATGGAGACAATTAAAAAAATTACAAAATTTAAATTCAATTGATTATTAGCAAAGGATTTATCCTTAATGAACTTTAAAATTCTAAAAATTGACAAAATGCAATGTTTTGATAATTAAATTTATTGTTAAAGTCGTTGCCTTTTGAATGGTCAGTAAAATATAATATTTGAAAATCTTAATTGAACAAAAATACAAGTAATAGACTCAATTGTATAAAATATACTTTTATGGATGAATATTATAAATAATAATTGCAAACTTCAATCTTGGGTCACCCACATTGCACTTAAGGGCATTGGGGAAACTTCTTATTGGAGTCTATTGTATTTGCTTTTTCTTAAGTAATATGTTGGTAGACAAAAATTATATAAATTATTTCAAATTGCATTGTGGCAAAGGAGACAATTAAAAAAATTAGAAAATTTAAATTCAGCTGACTATTCACAATGGATTTATCCTTATAGTACTTTAAAATTCTAAAAGTTGACAAAATGCAATATTTTGATTATTAAATTTATTATTAATGTCATTGCATTTTGAATAATGAGTAAAACAGAATATTTGAAAGTCTTAATTGAACAATAAAAAAAGTAATGGACTCAATTGTATAAAATAAAATTTTGTGGATAAATATTATAAACAGTAATCATAGGTTTCAATCTTAAGTCAACCATATTACTCTTAAGGGGAGTGGGGAAACTTCTACTTAGAGTACATTGCATTTGCTTTTTATTAAGTAATATGTTGGTGGAAAAAAAATTATAAAAATTATCTCAAATTACTTTGGGGCAAATGAGACAATTAAAAAATTATAAAATTTAAATTCAACTGATTAATAATAAAGGGTTTATCCTTATAGGACTTTAAAATTCTAAAAGTTGAGAAAACGCAATGTTTTGATTATTAAATTTATTGTTAATGCCCTTGCATTTTGAATGGTGAGTAAAACATAATATTTGAATATGTTAATTGAACAAAAATTCAAGTAATGAACTCAATTTTATAAAATACACCTTAGTGGAGGAATATTTTAATTAGCAATGTCAAGCTTCAATGTTGGGTCAAGCATATTATTCTTGGGGGGAGTGGGGAAACTTCTTATTAGAGTCCATTATATTTGCTTTTACTTAAGTAACATGTTGGTAGACAAAAATTACAACAATTATTTCAAACTGCTTTGTGGCAAAGGAGACAATTAAAAAAATTATAAAATTTCAATTCAACTTATCATTAACAATGAATTTAACCCTATAGGACTTTAAAATTCTAAAAGTTAAGAAAATGCAATGTTTTGATTATTAAATTTATTGTTAAAGTCATTGCATTTTGAATGGTGAGTAAAACATGATATTTGAAAATCTTAATTGAACAAAAATACAAGTAATGGACTCAATTGTATAAAATACACATTTGTGGATGAATATTATAAATAGTAATCACAAGTTTCAATCTTGGGTCAACCATATTGCTTTAGAGGGGAGTGGGGAAAGTTATTCTTAGAGTCTATTGCATTTGCTTTTTCATAAGTAATATGTTGGTAGACAAAAATTATCTCAAATTGCTTTGTGGCAAAGGAGACAATTAAAAAATTACAAAATTCAAATTCAGGTGATCATTAACAATGGATTTATCCCTATAGGACTTCAAAATTCTAAAAGTTGACGAAATGCAATGTTTTGATTATTGAATTTATTGTTAATGCCATTTCATTTTGAATGGTGAGTGAAACATAATATTTGAAAATCTTAATTGAACAAAAATACAAGTAATGGACTCAATTGTATGAAATACACTTTAGAGGACGAATATTATAAATAGTAATCCCAACTTTTAATGTTGGGCCAAGCATATTACTCTTAAGGGAGGTGGGGAAACTTCTTATTAGAGTCCCATACATTAGCTTTTTCTAAAGTAATATTTTTTTAGACTAAAATTATGTAAATCATTTCAAATAACAATGTCACAAAAGTGACAATTAAAAATAGTACAACACTAAAATTCAACTAATAATTAACAATGCATTTATTCCTACAGGACTTTTGAATTCTAAAAATTAAAAAAGTGTAAGGTTTTTGATTTTGAAATTTATTGTTGATGCCATTGATTTTGAATGGTGAGAAGAACATAATATTTGAAAGTCTTAATTGAACTAAAGTACAAGTAATGGATTCAATTGTATAAGATAAACTTTTGTGGATGAATATTATCAATAGTAATTGCAAGTTTCAATCTTGGGTCAACCATATTGCTTTGTGGCAAAGGAGACAATTAGAAAATTACAAAATTCAAATTCAGCTGATCATTAACAATGGATTTATCCCTATAGGACTTCAAAATTCTAAAAGTTGAGAAAATGCAATGTTTTGATCATTGAATTTATTGTTAATGCCATTGCATTTTGAATGGTAAGTAAAATATAATATTTGAAAATCCTAATTGAACAAAAATACAAGAAATGGACACAATTGTATAAAATACACTTTTGTGGATGAATATTATAAATAATAATCTCAAACTTCAATCTTAGGTCAACCATATTGCTTTGGAAGAGACTGGGGAAATCTCTTCTTAGAGTCCATTACATTTGCTTTTCTTAAGTAATATGTTCGTCGACAAAAATTGTAAAAATTATCTCGAATTGCTTTGTGCCCTAGTAAACAATTAAAAAAATTACAAAATTTAAATTTAATTGATTATTAGCAATGGATTTATCCCTTTAAAACTTTTAAATTCTAAAAGTTGAAAAAATGAAATGTTTTGAATATTAAATTTATTGTTAATGCCCTTACATTTTGAATGGTGAGAAAAACATAATATTTGAATATATTAATTGAATAAAAATACAAGTAATGCACTCAATTGTATAAAATACAATTTTGTGGATGAATATTGTAAATAGCAATCCCAAGCTTCAATGTCGGATCAAGCATATTGCTCTTGAGTGGAGTGGGAAACGTCTTCTTAGAGTCCATTGTATTTGCTTTTTCTTAAGTAATATGTTGGTAGTCAAAAATTATATAAATGATTTCAAATTGCATTGTGGCAAAAGAGACAATTAAAAAAATTACAAAATTTAAATTCAACTGATTATTAACGATGAATTTAACCCTATAGGACTTTAAAATTCTAAAAGTTGAGAAAATGCGATGTTTTGATTGTTAAATTTATTGTTAAAGCCATTGCATTTTGAATGGTGAGTACAACATGATATTTGAAAATCTTAATTGAACAAAAATACAAGAAATGGACACAATTGTATAAAATACACTTTTGTGAATAAATATTATAAATAGCAATCGCAAGTTTCAATCTTGGGTCAACCATATTGCTTTGGAGGGGAGTGGGGAAACCTCTTCTTAGAGTCCATTACATTTACTTTTCTTAAGTAATATGTTCGTCGACAAAAATTATAAAAATTATCTCAAATTGCTTTGTGGCCTAGTAAACAATTAAAAAAATTACAAAATTTAAATTCAACTGATTATTAGCAATGGATTTATCCCTTTAAAACTTTTAAATTCTAAAAGTTGAAAAAATGCAATGTTTTGAATATTAAATTTATTATTAATGCCCTTGCATTTTGAATGGTGAGTAAAATATAATATTTCAATATGTTAATTGAATAAAAATACAAGTAATGGACTCAATTGTATAAAATACAATTTTGTGGATGAATATTGTAAATAGTAATCCCAAGTTTCAATGTTGGGTCAAGCATATTGCTCTTGAGTGGAGTGGGGAAATGTCTTATTAAAGTCCATTGTATTTGCTTTTTTTTAAGTGATATGTTGGTAGACAAAAATTATATAAATTATTTCAAATTAAATTGTGGCAAAAGAGACAATTAAAAAAATTGTAAAAAATAAATTCAACTAATTATTAACAATGGATTTATCCCTTTAAAACTTTAAAATTCTAAAATTTGAAAAAAAACTATGTTTTGATTGTTAAATTTGATATTAATGCCCTTGCATTTTTAATGGTAAGTAAACCTTAATATTTGAAAATCTTAATTGAACAAAAATACAAGAAATGGACTCAATTGTATAAGATATACTTTTGTGGATAGAGTACATTACATTTGCTTTTCTTAAGTAATATGTTCATCGACAAAAATTATAAAAATTATCTCGAATTGCTTTGTGGCCTAATAGACAATTAAAAGAATTACAAAATTTCAATTCAATTGATTATTAGCAATGGATTTATCCCTTTAAAACTTTTAAATGCTAAAAGTTGGAAAAAGACAATGTTTTGATTATTAAATTCATTGTTAATTTCCTTGCATTTTGAATGGTCAATAAAACATAATATATGAAAATCTTAATTCAACAAAAATATAAGTAATGGACTCAATTGTATAAAGTATACTTTTGTGGATGAATATTATAAATAGTAATTGCAAGTTTTAATCTTGGGTCAACCTTATTACACTTGAGGGGAGTGGAGAAACTTTATATTAGAGTCGATTGTATTTACTTTTTCTTAAGTAATATATTAGTAGACAAAAATTATGTAAATTATTTCAAATTGCATTGTGGTATAGGAGACAATTAAAGAAATTACAAAATTGAAATTCAATTGATTATTAACAATGGATTTATCCCCACAGGACTTTAAAATCTAAAAGTTGAGAAAATGCAATCTTTTGATTATTAGCATTATTGTTAATACCCTTGCATTTTGAATGGTGAGTAAAACATAATATTTGAAGATCTTAATTGAAGAAAAATATAAATAATGGACTCAATTTTATAATATACAATATTGTGGTTGAATATTATAATTAGTAATTGCAAGTTTCAATCTTAGATCAACGATGTTGCTCTTGTAGGGAATGGAGAAACTTTATATTAGACTCCATTGTATTTGCTTTTTCCTAAGTAATATGTTGCTAGAAAAAAATTATATAAACTATTACAAATTACATTATGGCAAAGGAAACAATGAAGAAAATTACAAAAATTAAATTCAACTGATTATTTACAATGGATTTATTCTTGTAGGACTTTAAAATTCTAAAAGTTGAGAAAATGCAATGTTTTGATTATTAAATTTATTGTTAAAACCATTTCATTTTGAATGGTGAGTAAAACATGATATTTGAAAATCTCAATTGAATAAAAATACAAAAAATGGACTAAATTGTATAAAATACACTTTTGTGAATGAATATTATAAATGGTAATCACAAGTTTCAATCTTAGGTCAACCATATTTCTCTTGAAGGGAGTGGGCAAACTTCTTATTTAAATCTATTGTATTTGCTTTTTTTTTATGTAGTATGTTGGTAGACAAAAATTATATAAATTATTTCAAGTTTCGTTGTGGCAAAGGAGACAATTAAAAAAATTACAAAATTTAAATTCAACTGATTATTAACAATGAATTTATTCTTATGACACTTTAAAATTCTAAATGTTAAGAAAATGTAATGTTTTGATAATTAAATTTATTGTTAATGTCATTACATTTTGAATGGTAAGTAAAACATAATATTTGAAAATCTTAATTCAACAAAAATAAAAATAATGGACTCAATTGTATAAAATACACTTTTGTCGATGAATATTATAAATAGTATTCGCAAGATTCAATCTTGGGTCAATAATATTGGTTTGGAGGGGAGTGGGAAAACTTCTACTTAAAGTCCATTACATTTTCTTTTTCTTAACTAATATGTTGGTAGACAAAAATTATATGAATTATTTCAAATTGCATTGTGACAAAGGAGACAATTAAAAAAATTACAAAATTTAAATTCAACTAATTATTAACAATGAATTTAACCCTATAAGACTTTAAAATTCTAAAAGTTGAGAAAATGTAATGTTTTGATTATTAAATTTATTGTTAAAGTCATTGCATTTTGAATGGTGAGTAAAACATGATATTTGAAAATCTCAATTAAGCAAAAATACAAGTAATAGACTCAATTGTATAAAATACACATTTATGGATGAATATTATAAATAGCAATCGCAAGCTTCAAAGAGACAATTAAAAAAAGTACAACATTAAAATTCAACTCATAATTAACAATGCATTTATTCCTACAGGACTTTAGAATTCTAAAAATTAAAAAAGTGTAAGGTCTTGATTCTTAAATTTATTGCTAATAACATTGAATTTGAATAGTGAGAAAAACATAATATTTGAAAGTCTTAATTGAACTAAAGTACAAGTAATGGACTCAATTGTATAAGATAAACTTTTGTGGATGAATATTATCAATAGTAATTGCAAGTTTCAATCTTAGGTCAAGCATATTGCACTTGAGGGGAGTGGGGAAACTTCTTATTAAAGCCCATTGTATTTGCTTTTTCTTAAGTGATGTGTTGGTAAGCAAAAATTATATAAATTATTTCAAATTAAATTGTGGTAAAGGAGACAATTAAAAAAATTATAAAAAATAAATTCAACTAATTATTAACAATGGATTTATCCCTTTAAAACTTTAAAATTCTAAAAGTTGAAAAAACGCAATGTTTTGATTGTTAAATTTATTATTAATACCCTTGCATTTTCAATGGTAAGTAAAACTTAATATTTGAAAATCTTAATTCAACAAAAATACAAATAAAGGACTCAATTGTATAAAATACACTTAAGTAGACGAATATTATAAATAGCTATCCCAAACTTCAATGTTGGGTCAAGCATATTGCTCTTGAGGGGAGTGGGGAAAGTTCCTATTAAAGTCTATTGTATTTACTTTTTCTTAAGTAATATCTTGTTATGCAAAAATTATATAAATTATTTCAAATTACATTGTGGCAAAAGAGACAATTAAAAAAATTATAAAATTTAAATTCAACAGATTATTTACAATGGATTTATCCTTGTAAGATTTTAAAATTCTAAAAGTTGAAAAAATGAAATGTTTTGATTATTAAATTTATTGTTAATACCATTACATTTTGAATGGTGAGTAAAATATAATATTTGAAAATATTAATTAAACAAAAATACAAGTAATCGACTCAATTGTATAAAATACACTTTTATAGATGAATATTATAAATAGTAATCGTAAGCTTCAATCTTGGGTCAACCATATTACTTTAAAGGGGAGTAGGGAAACTTTTTCTTAGAGTTCATTGCATTTGCTTTTTCATAAATAATATGTTGGTAGACAAAAATTATCTCAAATTGTTTTGTGGCAAAGAAGACAATTAAAAAATTACAAAATTCAAATTCAGTTGATCATTAACAATGGATTTATCCCTATATGACTTCAAAATTCTAAAAGTTGAGAAAATGCAATGTTTTGATTATTAAATTTATTGTTAATGTCATTGCATTTTGAATGGTGAGTAAAACATAATATTTGAAAATCTTAATTGAACAAAAATACAAGTAATGGACTCAATTGTATGAAATAAACTTTTGTGGATGATTATTATAAGTAGTAATCGTAAGTTTCAATCTTGGGTCAACTATATTACTTTAGAGAGGAGTGGGAAAACATCTTCTTAGAGTTCATTACATTTGCTTTTCTTGAGTAATATGTTAGTAGCCAAAAATTATATTAATTATTTGAAATTGCATTGTGGAAAAAGAGATAATTAAAAAAATTATAAAATTTAAATTCAACTAATTATCAACAAAGGATTTATCCCTCTAGGACTTTAAAATTCTAAAAGTTGAGAAAACACAATATTTTGATTATTAAATTTATCGTTAAAGCCATTGCATTTTGAATGGTGAGTAAAAGACAATAGTTGAAAATCTTAATTGAACAAAAATACAAGTAATGGACTCAATGGTATAAGATAAACTTTTGTGGATGACTATTATTTATAACAATCGCAAGTTTCAATCTTGGGTCAACCATATTATTTTGGAGGGGAGTGGGGAAACTTCTTCTTAACGTCCATTGCCATTGCCTTTTCTTAAGTAATATGTTGGTACACAAAAATTATATAAATTATTTCAAATTGCCTTATGGCAAAGGAGACAATTAAATAAATTACAAAATCTATAACTTTAAAATTCTAAATGTTGAAAAAATGTAATGTTTTGATTATTAAATTTATTATTAATGCCCTTGCATTTTGAGCGATGAGTAAAAGATAATATTTGAAACTCTTAATTCAGCAAAAATACAAGTAATAGACTCAATTGTATAAAATACACTTTTGCGGATAAATATTATAAATAGTAATCGCGACTTTTAATCTTGGGTCAATCATATTGCTTTAGAGGGGAGCAGGAAAACTTCTTCTTTGAGTCCATTACCTTTGATTTTTCTTAAGTAATATGGTGGTAGACAAAAGTTATATAAATTATTTCAAATTGCCTTGTGGCAAAGGAGACAATGAAACAAATTACAAAATTTATAACTTTAAAATTCTAAAAGTCAAAAAAATGCAATGTTTTGATTATTAAGTTTATCGTTAATGCCCTTGCATTTTAAATGGTGAGTAAAAGATAATATTTGAAAATCTTAATCCAGGAAAAATACAAGTAATGGACTCAATAGTATAAAATACACTTTTGTGGATGAATATTATCAATAGTAATCGCAAGTTTCAATCTTGGGTCAACCATATTACTTTGGAGGGGAGTGGGGAAAGTTCTTAGAGTTCATTTCATTTGCTTTTTCTTAAGTAATATGTTGGGAGACAAAAATTATGAAAATTATCTCAAATTACTTTGGGGCAAAGGAAACAATGAAAAAATGGCAAAATTTAAATTCAACTGATTATTTACGAAGGATTTATCCCTATAAGACTTTAAAATTCTAAAAAGTTGAAAAAATGCAATGTTTTGATTGTTAAATTTATTGTTAAATCCATTGCATTTTTAATCATGAGTAAAACATAATATGTGAAAATCTTAATGGAACAAAAATACAAGCAATGGACTCAATTGTATAAAATACACTTTTGCAGATGAATATTATAAATAGTAATTGCAAGTTTTAATCTTAGGTCAACCATATTGTATTGGAGGGGAGTGGGGAAACTTCTTCTTAGAGTCCATTGCATTTGCTTTTTCTTAAGTAATATGTTAGTAGACAAAAATTATATAAATTATTTCAAATTGCATTGTGGAAAATGAGACAATAAAAAGAATTACAAAATTTAAATTAAACTGATTATTAACGAAGGATTTATCCCTCTAAGACTTTAAAATTATAAAAGTTGAGAAAATGCAATATTTTGATTATTAAATTTATCATTAAAGTCATTTCATTTTGAATGGTGAGTAAAGGACAATATTTGAAAATCTTAATTGAACAAAAATACAAGTAATGGACTCAATGGTATAAGATAAACTTTTATATATGACTATTATCTATAGTAATTGCAAGTTTCAATCTTAGGTAAACCATATTACTTTGGAGGGGAGTGGGGAAACTTCTTCTTAGAGTCCATTGCCTTTAATTTTTCTTAAGTAATATGTTGGAAGAGAAAAATTATATAAATTATTTCAAATTGCGTTGTGGCAAAGGAGACAATTAAACAAATTACAAAATTTATAACCTTAATTCTAAAAGTTGAGAAAATGCAATGTTTTGATTATTAAATTTATCGTTAATACCCTTGCATTTTGAACGGTGAGTAAAAGATAATATTTGAAACTCTTAATTTAGCAAAAATACAAGTAATGGACTCAATTGTATAAAATCCACATTTGCAGATGAATATTATAAATAGTAATCGTGACTTTCAATCTTAGGTCAACCATAATACTTTGGAGGGGAGCGGGGAAACTTCTTCTTAGAGTCCATTGCCTTTTCTTAAATAATATGTTGGTAGACAAAAGTTATATAAATTATTTCAAATAGCCTTGTGGCAAAGGAAACAATGAAACAAACTACAAAATTTATAACTTTAAAATTCTAAAAGTCAAAAAAATGCAATGTTTCGAATATTAAATTTATCATTAATGCCCTTGCATTTTAAATGGTGAGTAAAAGATAATATTTGAAAATCTTAATCCAGCAAAAATACAAGTAATAGACTCAATAGTATAAAATACACTTTTGTGAATGAATATTATTAATAGTATTGCTTTGGAGGGAGCGGGGAAACTTCTTTTGAGAGTCTATTGTCTTTGCTTTTTCTTCAGTAATATGTTTGAAGACAAAAATTATATAAATTATTTCAATTAGCCTTATGGCAAAGGTGATAATGAAACAAACTACAAAATTTATAACTTTGAAATTCTAAAAGTTGAAAAAATACAATGTTCTGATTATTAAATTTATCGTTAATACCCTTGAATTTTAAAGGGTGAGTAAAAGATAATATTTGAAAATCTTAATCTAGAAAAAATACAAGTAATGGACTCAATAGTATAAAATATAGTTTTGTAGATGAATATTATCAATAGTAATCACAAGTTTCAATCTTGGACCATATTGCTTTGGAGGGGAGTAGGGAAAGTTCTTCTTAGAGTCGATTTCATTTGCTTTTTCTTAAGTAATATGTTGGTAGACAAAAATTATGAAAATTATCTTAAATTACTTTGGGGCAAAGGACACAATGAAAAAATTACAAAATTTAAATTCAATTGATTATTTACGAAGGATTTATCCCTATAGGACTTTAAAATTCTAAAAGTTGAAAAAATGCAATGTTTTGATTGTTAAATTATTGTTAAAGCCATTGCATTTTGAATTGTAAGTAAAACACAGTATTTGAAAATCTTAATTGAACAAAAATACTAGTAATGGATTCAATTGTATAAAATACACTTTTGCAAATGAATATTATAAATAGTAATCGCAAGTTTTAATCTTGGGTCAACCTTATTGATTTGGAGGGCAGTGGGGAAACTTATTCTTTGAGTCCATTGCATTCGCTTTTTCTTAAGTAATATGTTAGTCGACAAAAATTATATAAATTATTTCAAATTGCATTGTGGAAAAGGAGACAATTAAAAAAATTACAAGATTGAAATTTAATTGATTATTAACAAAGGATTTATCCTTATAGGACTTTAAACTTTTAAAAGTTGAGAAAATGCATTGTTTTAACTATTAAATTTATTGTCAATCCCATTGCATTTTGAATGGAGAGTAAAACATAATACTTGAAAATTTTAATTGAACAAAAATACAAGAATGAACTCAATTGTATAAGATAAAGTTTTATGGATGAATATTATAAATAAAAATCGCTAGCTTCAATCCTGGGTCAACCATATTGCTTTGGAGGGGAGTGGAGAAACATCCTTTTTGAGTCCATTGCATTTGCTTTTTCTTAAGTAATATATTAGTAGACAAAAATTATATAAATTATTTCAAATTGCATTGTGGATAAGGAGACAATTAAAAAAATTACAAATTTAAATTCAACTGATTATTAACAAAGGATTTATCCCTATAGGACTTTAAAATTATAAAAGTTAAGAAAATGTAATGTTTTGATTATTAAATTTATTGTTAAACCCATTGCATTTTGAATGGTGAGTAAAAGACAATATTTGAAAATCTTAATTGAAAAAAAATACAAGTAATGGACTCAATGGTATAAGATAAACTTTTGTGGATAACTATTATCTATAGTAATCACAAGTTTCAATCTTGGGTCAACCATATTACTTTGGAGGGGAGTGGGGAAACTTCTTCTTAGAGTCCATTGCGTTTACTTTTTCTTAAGTAATATGTTGGAAGAGAAAAATTATATAAATTATTTCAAATTGCCTTGTGACAAAAGAGACAATTAAACAAATTACAAAATTTATAACCTTAAAATTCTAAAAGTTGAGAAAATGCAATGTTTTGATTATTAAACTTATCGTTAATGCCCTTGCATTTTGAACGATGAGTAAAAGATAATATTTGAAAATAGCAAAAATACAAGTAATAGACTCAATTGTATAAAATACACTTTTGTGGATAAATATTATAAATAGTAATCGCAAACTTCAATCTTGGGTTAACTATATTGCATTGGAGGGGAGTGAGGAAACTTCTTCTTAAAGTCCATTGCATTTGCTTTTTCTTAAGTAATATGTTGGTACACAAAAATTATATACATTATTTCAAATTATCTTGTGGCAAAGGAGACAATTACACAAATTACAAAACTTATAACTTTAAAATTCTAAAAGTTAAAAAAATGCAATGTTTTGATTACTAAATTTATTGTTAATACCCTTGCATTTTGAATGGTGAGCAAAAGATAATATTTGAAAATCTTAATTAAGCACAAATACAAGTAATCGACTCAATTATATAAAATATACTTTTGCAGATGAATATTATAAATAGTAATCGCAAGTTTCAATCTTGGGTCAACCATATTGCTTTGGAAGGGAGTGGGGAAACTTCTTTTTAGAGTCCATTGCTTTTACTTCTTCTTCAGTAATATGTTGGTAGAAATAAATTATATAAATTATTTCAATTTGCCTTGTGGCAAAGGTGACAATGAAACAAATTACAAAATTTATAACTTTAAAATTCTAAAAGTTGAAAAAATGCAATGTTTTGATTATTAAATTTATTGTTAATACCCTTGCATTTTAAAGGGTGAGTAAAAGATAATATTTGAAAATCTTAATTAAGCAAAAATACAAGTAATTGACTCAATTATATAAAATACACTATTGCGGATGAATATTATAAATAGTAATCACAAGCTTTAATTTTGGGTCAACCATATTGTAGTGGAGTGGAGTGGGGAAACTTCTTCTTAGAGTCCATTGCATTTAGTTTTTCTTAAATAATACGTTGGTAGGAAAAAATTATAAAAATTATCTCAAATTACTTTGGGGCAAAGGAGACAATGAAAAAATTAAAAAATTTAAATTCAACTGATTATTTACGAAGGATTTATCCCTATAGAACTTTAAAATTCTAAAAGTTGAAAAAATGAAATGTTTGGATTGTTAAATTTATTGTTAAAGCCATTGCATTTTGAATTGTGAGTAAAACACAATATGTGAAAATCTTAATGGAACAAAAATACAAATAATGGACTCAATTGTATAAAATACACTTTTGCGGATGAATATTATAAATAGTAATCGCAAGCTTTAATCCTAGGTCAACCATATTGGATTGGAGGGGAGTAGGGAAACTTCTTCTTAGAGTCCATTGCATTTTCCTTTTCTTAAGTAATATGTTAGTAGACAAAAATTATATAAATTATTTCAATTTGCATTATGGAAAAGGAGACAATTACAAAATTACAAAATTGAAATTCAATTGATTATTAACAAAGGATTTATCCCTATAAGACTTTAAACTTCTAAAAGTTGAGAAAATGCATGGTTTTTATTATACAATTTATTGTCAATCCCATTGCATTTTGAATGGTGAGCAAAACATAATATTTGAAAATCTTAATTGAACAAAAATACAAGAATGGAGTCCATTATATAAGATAAAGTTTTGTGGATGAAATATTATAAATAAAAATCACCAACTTCAATCTTGGATCAACCATATTGTTTTGGAGGGGAGTGGAGAAACTTCTTTTTTGAGTCCATTGCATTTACTTTTTCTTAAGTAATATGTTGGTAGGCAAAAATTATAAAAATTATCTCAAATTACTTTAGGGCAAAGGAGACAATGGGAAAATTATAAAATTTAAATTCAACTGATTGTTTACGAATGATTTATCCCTATAGGACTTTAAAATTCTAAAAGTTGAAAAAATGCAATGTTTTGATTGTTAATTTTATTGTTAAAACCATTGCATTTTGAATCGTGAGTAAAACAAAATATGTGAAAATCTTAATGGAACAAAAATACAAATAATGGACTCAATTGTATAAAATACACTTTTGCGGATGAATATTATAAATAGTAATCACAAACTTCAATCCTGGGTTAACCATATTGGATTGGAGGGGAGTAAGGAAACTTCTTCTTAGAGTCCATTACATTTGATTTTTCTTAAGTAATATGTTAGTAGATAAAAATTATATAAATTATTTCAATTTGCATTGTAGAAAAGGAGACAATTAAAAAAATTATAAAATTGAAATTCAATTGATTATTAACAAAGGATTTATCCCTATAGGACTTTAAACTTCTAAAAGTTGAGAAAATGCATGGTTTTGATTATTAAATTTATTGTCAATCCCATTGCATTTTGAATGGTGAGTAAAATATAATATTTGAAAATCTTAATTGAAGAAAAATACAAGAATGTACTCAATTGTATAAGATAAAGTTTTGTGGATGAATATTATAAATAAAAATTGTCAGCTTCAATCCTGGGTCAACCATATTGCTTTGGAAGGGAGTGGAGAAACTTCTTTTTTGAGTCCATTGCATTTACTTTTTCTTAAGTAATATGTTGGTAGGCAAAAATTATAAAAATTATCTCAAATTACTTTGGGCCAAAGGAGATAATGAAAAAATTACAAAATTGAAATTCAATTGATTATTAACAAAGAATTTATCCTTATAGGACTTTAAAATTCTAAAAGTTGAAAAATGCAATTTTTTGATTGTTAAATTTATTGTTAAAACCATTACATTTTGAATCGTGAGTAAAACACAATATTTAAAAATCTTAATTAAACAAAAATATAAGTAATGGACTCAATTGTTTAAAATACACTTTTTTGGATGAATATTATAAATAGTAATCATAAGCTTCAATCTTAGGTCAACCATATTGCATTAGAGGGGAGTGGGGAAACTTTTTCTTAGGGACCATTGCATTTGCATTTTTTAAGTAATATGTTGGTAGAGAAAAATTATAAAAATTATCTCAAATTACTTTGGGGCAAAGGAGACAATGAAAAAATTACAAAATTTAAATTCAACTAATTATTTACAAAGGATTTATCCCTATAAGATTTTAAAATTATAAATGTTGAAAAAATGTAATGTTTTAATTGTTAAATTTATTGTTAAAGTCATTGCATTTTGAATCGTGAGTAAAACACAATATTTGAAAATCTTAATTGAACAAAAATATAAGTAATGGACTCAATTGTTTAAAATACACTTTTGTGGATGAATATTATAAATAGTAATCGAAAGGTTCAATCTTGGGTCAACCATATTGGATTGGAGGAGAGTAGGGAAACTTCTTCTTAGAGTCCATTGCATTTGATTTTTCTTAAGTAATATGTTAATAGACAAAAATTATATAAATTATTTCAATTTACATTGTGGTAAAGGAGACAATTAAAAAAATTACAAAATTTAAATTCTACTGATTATTAACAATGGATTTATCCCTATAGGACTTTAAAATTCTAAAAGCTGAGAAAATGCAATGTTTTGATTACTAAATTTATTGTTAATGTCATTGCATTTTGAATGGTGAGTAGAACATAATATTTGAAAATCTTAATTGAACAAAAAGACAGGAACTGACTCAATTGTATAAAATACACTTTTGTAGATGGATATTATAAGCAAGCTTCAATCTTGGGTCAGCCATATTGCTTTGGAGGGGAGTGGAAAAACTTCTTTTTAGAGTCCATTGCATTTGCTTTTTCTTAAGTAATATGTTGGTAGACAAAAATTATATAAATTATTTTAAATTGCATTGTGGAAAAGGAGACAATTAAAAAATTACAAAATTTAAATTCAATTGATTATTAACTATTGATTTATCCCTTTAAAACTTTAAAATTTCAAAAGTTGAAAAAACGCAATGTTTTGATTATTAAATTTATTGTTAATACCCTAGCATTTTGAATGGTGAGTAAAAGATATTATTTGAAAATCTTAATTCAAATAAAATACAAGTAATGGACCCAATTATATAAAATCCACTATTGTGGATGAATATTATAAATAGTAATTGCAAACTTTAATCTTGAGTCAACCATATTCCTCTTGAGTGGAGTGGGGAAACTTCTTATTAGACACCATTTTATTTGCTTTTTCTTAAGTAATATGTTGGGAGACAAAAATTATATGAATTATTTCAAATTGCATTATGGAAAACCAAATAATTAAAAAAATATTAAAATTTAATTCAACTGATTATTAACAAAGGATTTATCCATATAGGACTTTAAAATTCTAAAAGTTTAAAAAATGCAATATTTTGATTATTAAATATATTGTTAAAGCCATTGCATTTTGAATATGGTGAGTAAAATATAATCTTTGAAAATCTTAGTTGAACAAAAATACAAGAATAAACTCAATTGTATAAGATACACTTTAGTGGACGATTATTGTAAATAGCAATACAAGTTTCAATGTTGGGTTAGGCATATTGCTCTTGAAGGGAGTGGTAGAGTCCATTGAATTTACTTTTTCTTAAGTATTATGTTAGTAGTCAAAAATTATATAAATTATTTCAAATTGCATTGTGGCAAAAGAGACAATTAAAAAAATTACAAAATTTAAATTCAACTATTTATTAATAAATGATTTATCCCTATAAAACTTTAAAATTCTAAAAGTTGAGAAAATGCAATGGTTTGATTATTAAATTTATTGTTAAAGTCCTTTCATTTTGAATGGTGAGTAAAACATAATATTTGAAAATCTTAATATAACAAAAATACAAATAATGAACTCAATTGTTTAAAATATACTTTTGTGGATGAATATTATAAATAATAATTGCAAACTTCAATATTAGGTCAACCATATTGCTCTTGGTGGGAGTGGGGAAACTTCTTATTAGAGTTTATTGTATTTGCTTTTTCTTAAGTAATATGTTGGTAGACAAAAATTATGTAAATTATTTCAAATTGCATTGTGGCAAAGACAACAATTAAAAAAATTACAAAATTTAAATTCAACTGATTATTAACAAAGGATTTATCCCTATAGGACATTGAAATTCTAAAAGTTGAGAAAATGCAATGTTTGGTTATTAAATTTATTGTTAATACCATTGCATTTTGAATGGTGAGTAAAACATAATATTTAACAATCTTAATTAAACAAAAATACAAGAATGGACTTAATTGTATAAGACAAAATTTTGTGGATAAATATTATAAATAGCAATCGGAAGTTTCAATCTTGGGTCAACCATAATGCTTTGGAGGGGAGCGGGGAAAGTTTGTCCTAGAGTCCATTGCATTTGCTTTTTCTTAAGTAATATGTTGGTAGACAAAAATTATAAAAATTATCACAAATTACTTTGTGGCAAAGTAGACAATTAAAAAAATTACAAAATTTAAATTCAACTAATTATTAACAACGGATTTATCCCTTTAAAACTTCAAAATTCTAAAAGTTGAAAAAATGTAATATTTTGATTATTAAATTTATTATTAACGCCCTTGCATTTTGAAGGATGAGTAAAATATAATATTTGAATATGTTAATTGAACAAAAATACAAGTAATGAACTCAATTGTATAAAATATACTTTAGTGGACAACTATTATAAATAGCAATCTCATATTTCAATGTTGGGTCAAGCATATTGCTCTTCATGGGAGTGGGGAAACTTCTTATTAAAGTCCATTGAATTTACTTTTTCTTAAGTATTATGTTGGTAGACAAAAATTATATAAATTATTTCAAATTGCATTGTCGCAAAGGAGACAATTAAAAAAATTACAAAATTTAAATTAAACTCATTATTAATTAAGGATTTATACCTATAGGACTTTAAAATTCTAAAAGTTAAGAAAATATAATATTTTGATTATTAAATTTATTGTTAATACCATTGCATTTTGAATGGTGAGTAAAACATAATATTCGAAAATGTTAATTGAACAAAAATACTAATGAACTCAATTGTATAAAATACACTTTTGCGGATGAATATTATAAATAGTAATCGCAAACTTTAATCTTGGGCCAACCATATTGCTTTGGAGGGGAGTGGGGAAACTTCTTCTTAGAGTCCATTGCATTTACTTTTTCTTAAGTGATATGTTAATAGATAAAAATTATATTAATTATTTCAAATTGCATTGTAGAAAAGGAGATAATTAAAAAAAATTACAAAATTTAAATTCAACTGATTATTAACAAAGAATTTATCCCTATAGGACTTTAAAATTCTAATAGTTGAGAAAATGCAATGTTTTGATTATTAAATTTATTGTTAAAGCCATTGCATTTTGAATAGTGAGTAAAACATCATATTTGAGCTTCTTAATTGAAAAAGAAGGCAATTAAAGGACTCAATTGTATACAATACATTTTTGTAGATAAATATTATAAATAGTAATCGCAAACTTCAATTTTAGGTCAACCATATTGCTTTAGAATGGAGTAAGGAAACTTCTTCTTAGACTCTATAGCATTTTCTTTTTCATAACTAATATATTTGTAGACAAAAATTATCTGAAATTGCTTTGTGGCAAAGGAGACAATTAAAAAATTACAAAATTTAAATTCAACTGATTATTAACAATGGATTTATCTCTATAGGACTTCAAAATTCTAAAAGTTGAGAAAATGCAATATTTTGGTTATTAAATTTATTGTTAATGTCATTGCATTTTGAATGGTGAGTAAAACATAATATTTGAAAATCTTAATTGAACAAAAATACAAGTGATGGACTCAATTGTATAAAATACATTATGGTGGACGAATATTATAAATAACAATCTCAACCTTCAATGTTGGGTCAAGCATATTGCTCTTGAGGGAAGTGGGAAATTTTCTTATAGGACTCCCACACATTAGCTTTTTCTAAAGTAATATTTTTTTAGACTAAAATTATATAAATCATTTCAAATAACAATGTCACAAAGGAGACAATTAAAAAAAATTATAAAATTAAAATTCAACTAATAATTAAGAATACATTTTTTCCTAAAGGACTTTAGAATCCTAAAAATTGAAAAAGTGTAATGTTTTGATTTTTAAATTTATTAATAATGTCATTGTATTTGAATGGTGAGAAAAACGTAATATTTGAAAGTCTTAATTGAACAAAAATACAAGTAGTGGACCTAATTGTATAAAATACACTTTTGTGGATGAATATTATAAAAAGTAATTGCAAGTTTCAATCTTGGGTCAATCATATTGCTTGGGAAGGGAGTGGGGAAACTTCTTATTAGACTCCCACAAATTAGCTTTTTCTAAAGTAATATTTTTTTAGACTAAAATTATATAAATCGTTTCTAATAGCAATGTCACAAAGAAGACAATTAAAACAATTACAAAATTAAAATTCAACTGATAAATAATAATGCATTTATTCCTATAGAACTTTAGAATTCCTACAATTAAAAAAGTACAATATTTTGATTTTTAAATTTGTTACTAATGTCATTATATTTGATTAGTGAGAAAAATATATTATTTGAAAGTCTTAATTGAATAAAAATACAAGTAATGGACTCAATTGTATTAAATACACTTTTGTGGATGAATATTATAAATAGTAATCGTAAGTTTTAATCTTGTGTCAAACATATTACTTTGGAGGGGAGTGGGGAAAGTTCTTCTTAGAGTCCTTTGCATTTACTTTTTCTTAAGTAATATGCTGGAAGAAAAAAATTATAAAATTATCTCAACTTGCTTTGTGGCAAAGGAGACAATTAAGAAATTACAAAATTTAAATTCAACTGATTATTAACAATGGATTTATCCCTATAGGATTTTATAATTCTAAAAGCTGAGAAAATGCAATGTTTTGATTATTAAATTTATTGTTAATGTCATTGCATTTTGAATGGTAACTAAAACATAATATTTGAAAATCCTAATTGAACAAAAATGCAAATAATAGACTCAATTGTATAAAATACACTTTGGTGGACGAATATTATAAATAGCAATCCCAACTTTCAATGTCATGTTAAGCATATTGCTCTTGAGGGAAGTGGGGAAAGTTCTTATAAAACTCCCACACATTAGCTTTTTCTAAAGTAATATTTTTTTAGACTAAAATTATATAAATAATTTCAAATAGCAATGTCACAAAGGTGACAATTAAAATAATTACAAAATTAAAATTCAACCGATAATTAAGAAGACATTTATTCTTACAGGATTTTAGAATTCTAAAAATTGAAAAAGTACAATGTCTTGATTTTTAAATTTATTTCTAATGTCATGGCATTTGAATGGTCAGAAAAACGTAATATTTGAAAGTATTAATTGAACAAAAATACAAGTAGTGGACCCAATTGTATAAAATACACTTATGTGGATGAATATTATAAATAGTAATCGCATGTTTCAATCTTTTGTCAACCATATTGCTCTTAAGGGGAGTGGGGAAACTTTTTATTAGAGTCTATTTTATTTGTTTTTTCTTAAGTAATGTGTTTATAGACAAAAATTATATAAATTATTTCAAATTGCATTGTGGCAAAGGTGACAATTAAAAAATCTAAAAAATTTAAATTAACTAATTATTTAGAAAGGATTTATCCCTATAGGACTTCCAAATTCTAAAAGTTAAGAAAATGCAATGTTTTTATTATTAAACTTATTGTTAAAGCCATTGCATTTTGAATGGTGAGTAAAACATAATATTTGAAAATGTTAATATAAGAAAAATACAAGTAATGGATTCAATTGTATAAAATAAACTTTTGTGGATGAATACTATAAATAATAAAAGCAAGCTTCAATCTTGGGTCAACCATATTGCTTTAGAGGGGAGTAGGGAAACTTCTTCTTAGTGTCCATCACATTTGCTTTTTCTTAAGTAACATATTGGTAGATAAAAATAACATAAATTATTTCAAATTGCATTGTAGCAAAGGAGACAATTAAAAAAATTACAAAATTTAAATTCAACTGATTATTAACAATGGATTTATCCCTATAGGACATTAAAATTCTAAAAGTTAAGAAAATTCAATGTTTTGATTGTTAAATTTAGTATTAAAACCATTGCATTTTGAATGGTGCGTAAAACATGATATTTGAAAATCTTAATTGAACAAAAATACAAGTAATATACTTAATTGTATTAAATACACTTTTATGGATGGATATTATAAATAGTAATCGCAAGCTTTAATCTTGTGTCAAACAAATTGCTTTGGAGGGGAGTGGGGAAACTTTTTCTTAGAGTTCTTTGCATTTACTTTTTCTTAAGTAATATGCTGGTAGACAAAAATTATAAAATTATCTCAAATTACTTTGTGGCAAAAGGGACAATTAAAAAATTACAAAATTTAAATTCAATTGATTATTAACAATGGATTTATCGCTATAGGACTTTATAATTCTAAAAGTTGAGAAAATACAATGTTTTGATTATTAAATTTATTGTTAATGTCATTACATCTTGAATGGCGAGTAAAACATAATATTTGAAAATCTTAATTGAACAAAAATACAAGTAATGGACTTAATTGTATAAAATACACTTTTGTAGATAAATATTATAAATAGTAATCGCAAGTTTCATTCTTGGGTCAACCATATTGCCCTTAAAGGGAGTAGGGAAACTTCTTATTAGAGTCCATTGTATTTGCTTTTTCTTTAATAATATGTTGGTAGAGAAAAATTATATAAATTATTTCAAATTGCTTTATGGCATAGGAGATAATTAAAAAAATTACAAAATGTAAATTCAACTGAAGATTAACAAAGGATTTATCCTTATAAGACTGTAAAATTCTAAGAGTTGAGAAAATGCAATGTTTTGATTATTAAATTTATTGTTAATACCATTGCATTTTGAATGGTAAGTAAAACATAATATTTGAAAATTTTAATTGAAGAAATATAAGTAATGGACTCAATTGTATAAAATACACTTTTGTAGATGAATATTATAAATAGTAATCACAAGCATCAATCTTAGGCCAACCATATTCCTCTTGAGGGGAGTAGGGAAACTTGTTATTAGAGTCCATTTTATTTGCTTTTTCTTAAGTAATAAGTTGGTAGACAAAAATTATATAAATTATTTCAAATTGCATTATGGTAAAGGAGACAATCCAAAAAAATTACAAAATTTAAATTCAACTGATTATTAATAATGGATTTATCCCTTTAAAAATTTAAAATTCTAAAAGTTAAGGAAACACAATGTTTTGATTATTAAATTTATTGTTAATGCCCTTGCATTTTGAATGATGAGAAAAATATAATATTTGAATATGTTAATTGAATACAAATATAAGTAATGGACTCAATTGTATAAAATACACTTTAGTTGACGAATATTATAAATAGCAATCTCAAGCTTTAATGTGGGTCAAGCATATTACTCTTGAGGGGAGTGGGGAAACTTCTTATTTTTTTAAAATAATATAAGCTTTTTCTAAAATAATATTTTTTTAGACTCAAATTACATAAATCATTTCAAATTGCAATGTCCCACAGGAGACAATTAAAAAAGTTACAAAATTAAAATTCAACTAATGATTAACAAAGCATTTATTCTTACTGGACCTTAGAATTCTAAAAATTGAAAAAGTACGATGTTTTGATTTTTAAAATTATTGCTAATGTCATTGCATTTAAATGGTAAGAAAAACATAATATTTGAAAGTCTTAATTGAACAAAAATGCAAGTAATGGACTCAATTATATAAAATAAATTTTTATGGATGAATATTATAAATAGTAATCGCAGGTTTCAATCTTGGGTCAACCAAATTGCTTTGGTGGGGAGTAGGGAAATTTCTTCTTAGAGTCTATTGTATTTGCTTTTTCTTAAATAATATGTTGGTAGACAAAAATTATAAAAATTATCTCAAATTGCTTTGGGGTAAAGTAGACAATTAAAAAAATTATAAAATTTAAATTCAACTGATTATTAACAATGGATTTATCCTTTTAAAACTTTAAGATTCTAAAAGTTGAAAAAACGCAATGTTTTGATTATTAAATTTAAAGCTAATGTCCTTGCATTTTGAATGGTGAGTAAAATATAATATTTGAAAATCTTAATTCAACAAAAATACAAGTAATGGACTTAATTGTAGAAAATACACTTTTGTAGATGAATATTATAAATAGTAATCTCAAGTTTCATTCTTGGGTCAACCATATTGCCCTTAAAGGGAGTGGGGCAAACTTCTTATTAGAGTTCATTATATTTGCTCTTTCTTAAGTAATATGTTGGTAGAGAAAAATTATATAAATTATTTCAAATTGCTTTGTGGCATATAAGATAATTAAAAAAATTATAAAATGTAAATTCAACTGAAAATTAACAGAGGATTTATCCTTATAGGACTATAAAATCCTAAAAGTTGAGAAAATACAATGTTTTGATTATTAAATTTATTGTTAATGTCATTGCATTTTGAATGGTAAGTAAAACATAACATTTGAAAATCTTAATTGAACAAAAATACAAGTAATGAACTCAATTGTATAAAATACACTATTGTGGATGAATATTATAAGTAGTAATCGCAAGCTTCAATCTTCGGTTAAGCATATTGCTCTTGAGCGAAGTGGTGGTGGTTTACAAAAATTATATAAATTATCTCAAATTACATTGTGGCAAAGAAGACAATTAAAAAAATTAGAAAATTTAAATTCTATTGATTATTAACAATGGATTTATCACTATAGGACTTTAGAATTTGAAATGTTTAGAAAATGCAATGTTTTGATTATTAAATTTATTGTTAATGTCATTACATTTTCAATTGCAAGTAAAATACAATATTTGAAAATCTTATTTGAACAAAAATAGAAGAAATAGACTCAATTGCATAAAATACACTTTTTGTAGATGAATATTATAAATAGTAATTGCAAGTTTCAATCTTGGGTAAACCATATTGCATTAGACGGAAGTAAGGAAACTTCTTCTTAGAGTTCATTGCATTTGCTTTTTCTTGAGTAATATGTTGGTAGACAAAAATTATATAAATTCTTGCAAATTGCATTGTGGTAAAGGAGAAAATTAAAAAAAATTAAAAAATTTAAAACTTTAAAATTCTAAAAGTTAAAAAAATTCAATGTTTTGATTATTAAATTTATTGTTAATGCCCTTTCATTTTGAACAGTGAGTAAAATATAATATTTGAAAATCTTAATTTAACAAAAATACAAGTAAAGAATTCAATTGTATAAAATACACTTTTGTGGATGAATATTATAAATAGTAATCTCAAGGTTCAATCTTAGGTCAACCATATTCCTTTTAAGGGGAGTGGGGAAACTTCTTATTAGAGTCCATTTTTTTTTTTTTCTTAAGTAATATGTTGGTAGACAAAAATTATAAAAATTATCTCAAATTGCTTTTATGGCAAAGTAAACAATTAAAAAAATTACAAAATTTAAATTCTAACTGATTATTAAAAATAGATTTATCCCATTAAAACTTTAAAATTATAAAAGTTAAAAAAATGCAATATTTTGATTTTTAAATTTAATGTTAATGCCCTTGCATTTTGAATGGTGCATAAAATATAATATTTGAAAATCTTAATTGAACAAAAATATAAGTAATAGACTCAATTGTATAAAATACACTTTTGTGGATGAATATTATAAATAGTAATCGCAAGGTTCAATCTTGGGCAACTATATTGCTTCGGAGGGGAGTGGGGAAACTTCTTCTTAGAGTCCATTGCATTTGTTTTTTCTTAAGTAATGTGCTAGTAGACAAAAATTATAAAAATTATCTCAAATTGCTTAATTGGAGTAAAATCTTGACTGACCAAAAATTCAAGTAATGCATTTAATTGTATAAAATACACTTTATTGGACGAATATGATAAATAACAATCCTAACTCTTAATATTAGGTCAAGCATATTGCTCTTTAAAGAAATGGGGAAACTTCTTAATAAAGTCTTATATATTAGCTTTTTCTAAAGAAGTATTTTTTTGGACTAAAATTATATAAATCATTTCAAATAGCAATGTCATAAAGGAGACAATTAAAAACATTACAACACTAAAATTCAACTGATAATTAACAATGTATTTATTCCTACAGGATTTTAGAATTCTAAAAATTGAAAAAGTATAATGTTTTGATTTTTAAATTTATTGCTAATACCATTGACTTTGAATAGTGAGAAAAAAATAATATTTGAAAGTTTTAATTGAACAAAAATATAAGTAATGGAATCAATTATATAAGATAAAGTTTTGTCGATGAACATTATAAATAGTAATTGCAAGCTTCAAACTTGGGACAACCATATTGCTTTAGAGGTGAGTTGGGAAACTTCTTCTTAGAGTCCACTGTATTTGTTTTTTCTTAAATAGTATGTTGGTAGACAAAAATTATAAAAATTCTCTCAAATTGTTTTGTGGCAAAGTAAACAATTAAAAAAATTACAAAATTTAAATTCAATTGATTATTAACAATAGATTTATCACTTTAAAACTTTAAAATTCTAATAGTTGAAAAAATGAAATGTTTTGATTATTAAATTTATTGTTAATTCCCTCGAATTTTGAATAGTGAGTAAAACATAATATTTGAATATGTTAATTGAACAAAAATACAAGTAATGGACATAATTGTATAAAATACACTTTAGTGGATGAATATTATAAATAACAATCCCAAGCTTCAATCTTGGGTTAAGCACATTGCTCTTGGGGGGAGTGGGGAAACTTCTTATTAGAGTCCATTGTATTTGCTTTTTCTTAAGTAATATATTGGTAGACAAAAATTATAAAAATTATTTCAAATTGCTTAGCGGTAAAGGAGACAATTAAAAAATTTTAAAAATTTAAATTCAACTAATTATTGACAATAGACTTATCCTTTTAGGACTTTATAATTCTAAAAGTTAAGAAAATGTAATGTTTTGATTATTAAATTTATTGTTAATACCCTTGCATTTTGAATAGTGAGTAAAGCAGAATATTAGCATATGTTAATTGAACAAAAATACAAGTAATAGACTTAATTGTATAAAATACACTTTTATGGAGGAATATTATAAACAGTAATCGCAAGCTTCATTCTTGGATCAACCATATTACTCTTGAGGGGAGTGGGGAAACTTCTTATTAGAGTCCATTGTATTTGCTTTTTCTTAAATAATATGTTGGTAGAAAAAAATTATATAAATTATTTCAAATTGTATTGTGGCAAAGGAGACAATTAAAAAAATTAGAAAATTTAAATTCAACTGATTATTAACAATGGATTTATCCCTATAGGACTTTAAAATTCTAAAAGTTGAGAAAATGCAATATTTTGATTACTAAATTTATTGTTAATGTCATTGCATTTTCAATGGTGAGTAAAACATAATATTTGAAAATCTTAAATGAAAAAACAAATACAAGTAATGAACTCAATTGTATAAAATACACCTTTGTAGATGAATATTATAAATAGTAATCGTAAGCTTCAATCTTAGGTCAAACATATTGTTTTTGAGGTAGGTGGGGAAACTTCTTTTTAGAATTTATTGCATTTGCTTTTTCTTAAGTAATATGTTGGTAGAAAAAAATTATATAAATTATTTCAAATTGTATTGTGTCAAAGGAGACAATTAAAAAAATTACAAAATTTAAATTTAACTGATTATTAATAATAGATTTATCCCTATAAGACTTTAAAATTCTAAAAGTTGAGAAAATGCAATATTTTGATTACTAAATTTATAGTTAATGTCATTGCATTTTCAATGGTGAGTAAAACATAATATTTGAAAATCTTAAATGAAAAAAAAATACAAGTAATGGACTCAATTGTATAAAATACACCTTTGTAGATTAATATTATAAATAGTAATCACAAGCTTCAATCTTAGGTCAAACATATTGTTCTTGAGGTGGGTGGGGAAACTTATTATTAAAATTTATTGCATTTTCTTTTTCTTAAGTAATATGTTGGTAGACAAAAATTATAGAAATAATCTCAAATTTATAGAAATAATCTCAAATTGCTTTGTGCCATAGGAGACAATTAAAAAAATTACAAAATTTAAATTCAACTCATTATTAACAATGAATTTATCCCTTTAAAACTTTAAAATTCTAAAAGTTGAGGAAACACAATGTTTTGATTATTAAATTTATTGTTAATGCCCTTGCATTTTGAATGGTAAGTAAAACATAATATTTGAATTTGTTAATTGAACAAAAATACAAGTAATGGACTCAATTGTATAAAATACACTTTAGTAGACGAATATTGTAAATAGCAATCCTAACCTTTAATGTTGGGTCAAGCTTATTGCTCTTACAGAAAGTGGGGAAACTTCTTATTTGAATCGCATACATTAGCTTTTTCTAAAGTAATAATATTTAGACTAAAATTATATAAATCATTTCAAATAGCAATGTCACAAAGGAGACAATTAAAAAAGTTACAAAATTAAAATTCAACTAATAATTAACAATGCATTTAGTCCTACAAGACTTTAGAATTCTAAAAATTGAAAAAGTATGATGTTTTGATTTTTAAATTTATTACTAATGCCATTACATTTCAATGGTGAGAAAAATATAATATTTGAAAGTCTTAATTGAACAAAAATACAAGTAATGGACTCAATTGTATAAAATAAACTTTTGTAGATGACTATTACAAATAGTAATTGCAAGTTTCAATCTTGGGTTAACCATATTGCTTTGGCAGAGAGTGGGGAAAACTTCTTGTCAAAGTCTTGTATTTGCTTTTTCTTAAGTAATATGTTGGTAGACAAAAATTATAAAAATTATCTCAAATTGTTTTATGGCAAAGCAGACAATTAATAAAGTTACAAAATTTAAATTCAACTGATTATTAAATATGGATTTATCCCTTTAAAAATTTAAAATTCTAAAAGTTGAAAAAACACAATGTTTTGATTGTTAAATTTATTGTTAATGCCTTTGCATTTTGAATGGTGAGTAAAATATAATATTTGAATATGTTAATTGAACAAAAATACAAGTAATGGACTCAATTGTATAAAATACACATTAATGGATGAATATTATAAATAACAATCCCAAGTTTCAACATGGGGTTAGACATATTGCTCTTGAGGGAAATGGAGAAAATTCTTATTAGAGTCTCATACATTATCTTTTTCTAAAGTAATACTTTTTTAGAAAAAAAATTATATAAATCATTTCAAATAGCAATATCATAAGGGAGACAATTAAAAATATTACAAAATTAAAATTCAACTAATAAATAACAATGCATTTATTCTTATAGGACTTTAAAATTCCAAAATTGAAAAAGTACAATATTTGATTTTTAAATTTATTGCTAATGCCATTGTATTTGATTAGTGAGAAAAACACAATATTTGAAAGTCTTAATTGAATAAAAATACAAGTAATGGACTCAATTATATAAAATAAACTTTTGTGGATGAATATTATAAATAGTAATTGCAAGTTTCAATCTTGGGTCATCCATATTGCTTTTGAGGGGAGTGAGGAAAATTCTTATTAGAGTCGATTATATTTGTTTTTTCTTAATTAATATATCAGAAGAGGATAATGATATAAATTATTTCAAATTGCATTGTGGCAAAGGAGACAATTAAAAAAACTACAACATTTAAATTCAATTGATTATCAAAAAGGGATTTATCTCTATAGAACTTTAAAATTCTAATAGTTGAAAAAACACAATGTTTTGATTATTAAATTTAAAGTTAATGCCCTTGCATTTTGAATGGTGAGTAAAATATAATATTTATATATGTTAATTGAACAAAAATACAACAAATGCACACAATTGTATAAAATACACTTTAATGGATGAATATTATAAATAGCAATCCCAAGTTTCAATGTTAGGTAAGCATATCACTTTTGAGGGGAGTGAGGAAAATTCTTATTAGAGTCTCATACATTATCTTTTTCTAAAGTAATATTTTTTTAGACTAAAATTTTATAAATCATTTCAAATAGCAATGTCATAAAGGAGACAATTAAAAAAAATTACAAAATTGAAATTCAACTCATAATGAAGAATACATTTATTCCTCCAGGACTTTAAAAATCTAAAAATTGAAAAAGTGCAATGTTTTGATTTTTAAATTTATTGGTAATGCCATTGCATTTGAATGATGAGTTAAACATAATATTTGAAAGTCTTAATTGAACAAAAATACAATTAATGGACTCAATTGTATTAAATACACTTTTGTGGATGAATATTATAAATAATAATTGCAAGTTTCAATTTTGGGTCAACCATATTGCTTTTGAGGGGAGTGGGGAAACTTCTTATTAGAGTCCATTTTATTTGCTTTTTCTTAAGTACTATGTTGGTAGACAAAAATTATAAAAATTATCTCAAATTGCTTTGTGGCAAAGGAGACCATTAAAAACTTTCCAAAATTTAAATTCAACTGATTAAACAATGGTTTTATCCTTATAGGACTTTAAAATTCTAAAAGTTGAGAAAATGCAATGTTTTGATTACTAAATTTATTGTTAATGCCATTGCATTTTGAATGGTGAGTAAAACATAATATTTGAAAATCTTAATTGAACAAAAATACAAGTAATGGACTCATTTGTATAAAATACACTTTAGTAGACAAATGTTATAAATAGAAATCCTAACCTTCAATGTTAGGTTAAGCATATTGCTCTTGAGTGAAGTGGGGAAACTTCTTATTAGAGTCCTATACATTAGCTGTTTCTTAAGTAATATTTTTTTTGACTAAAATTATATACTTCATTTCAAATAACAATGTCACAAAGGAGACAATTAAAGAAATTACAACATTAAAATTCAACCGATAAATAACAATGCATTTATTCCTATAGGACTTTGGAATTCTAAAAATTGAAAAGTCTAATGTTTTGATTTTTAAATTTATTACTAATGTCATTGAATTTGAATGGTGAGAAAAACATAATATTTGAAAGTCTTAATTGAATAAAAATACAAGTAATGGACTCAACTGTATAAGATAAACTTTGGTTGATGAATATTATAAATAGTAATTGCAAGCTTTAATCATGGGTCAACTATATTGCATTAGAGGGGAGTGGGGAAACTTCTTTTTAAAGTCCATTGCATTTGCTTGTTCTTAAGTATTATGCTGGTAGACAAAAATTATAAAAATATCTTAAATTGCTTTGTGGCAAAATAGACAGTTAAAAAAATTACAAAATTTAAATTCAACTGATTATTAATAATGGATTTATCCTTTTAAAATTCTAAAAGTTGAAAAAGCAAAATGTTTTGATTATTAAATTTATTATTAATGCCCTTGCATTTTGAATGGTGAGTAAAACATAATATTTGAATATGTTAATTGAACAAAGATACAAGTAATGCACACAATTGTATAAAATACACTTTAGTGGACGAATATTATAAATAGCAATCTCAAGTTTCAATGTTGGGTCAAGCATATTACTCTTAAGGGGAGTGGGGAAACTTCTTATTAGAGTCCATTATATAAAACACACTTTAGTAGATGAATATCATAAATAGCAATCCCAACATTCAATGTTGAGTCAAGCTTATTGCTCTTGTAAGAAGTGGGGAAACTTCTTCTTTAAGTCCCATACATTAGCTTTTTCTAAAGTAATATTTTTTTAGACTAAAATTATATAAATCATTTCAAATAGCAATGTCACAAACGAGACAATTTAAGAAATTACAAAATTAATATTCAACTGATAAATAACAATGCATTTATTCCTACAGAATTTTATAATTCCAAAAATTGAAAAAATACAATGTTTTGATTTTTAAATTTATTACTAATGTCATTGCATTTGAATGGTGAGAAAAACATAATATTTGAAAGTCTTAATTGAACAAAAATACAACTAATAAACTTAATTGTATATAATAAATTTTTGTGCATTAATACTATAAAGAGTAATCGCAAGCTTTAATGTTGGGTCAACCATATTGCTTTGTCGGGGAGTGGGGAAACTTCATCTTATAGTGTGTTGCATTATTGCAAATTGCAATATTATTTCAAATTGTTGGAAGATAAAAATTATAAAAATTATTTCAAATTGCATTATTGCAAAGTAGACAATTAAAAAAAAACTACAAAATTTAAATTCAACTAATTATTAACAATGGATTTATCTCTATAGAATTTTAAAATTCTAAAAGTTGAGAAAATGCAATGTTTTGATTATTAAATTTATTGTTAATAACATTGCATTTTGAATGATGAGTTAACCATAATATTTGAAAATCTTAATTGAACGAAAATACATATATTGGACTAAATTGTATAAAATACACTTTTGTGGATGAATATTATAAATAGTAATCGCAAGCTTTAATCTTGGGTCAACCATATTGCTCTTGAGGGGAGTGGAGAAACTTCTTGTTAGAGTTCATTGTATTTTCTTTTTCTTAAGTAATATATTGGTAGACAAAAATTATATAAATTATTTCAAATTGCATTATGACAAAGGACATAATTAAAAAAATTACAAAATTTAAATTCAACTGATTATTAACAATGGATTTATCCCTATAACACTTTAAAATTCTAAAAGTTGAGAAAATGGAATGTTTTGATTACTAAATTTATTGTTAATGTCATTGCATTTGAATGGTGAGAAAAACATAATATTAGAAAGTCTTAATTGAATAAAAATACAAGTAACGGACTCAATTGGATAAAATAAATTTTTGTGAATAAATATTATAAATAGTACTCGCAAACTTCAATCTTGGGTCAACCTTATTGCTTTGGCAGGGAGTGGAGAAACTTCTTATTAGAGTCCATTGTATTTGCTTTTTATTAAGTAATACGTTGGTAGACAAAAATTATATAAATTATTTCAACTTGCATTGTGGAAAGGGAGACAATTTAAAAAATTACAAAATTTAAATGTAACTGATTATTAACAAAAGATTTATCCTTATAAGACTTTCAAATACTAAAAGTTGAGAAAATGCAATGTTTTGATTATTAAATTTATTATAAATGTCATTGCATTTTGAATGGTGAGTAAAACATAATATTTAAAAATCTTAATTGAACAAAAACACAAGTAATGGACTCAATTGTATAAAATACATTTTTGTGCAAAAATATTATAATTAGCAATCCCAAGTTTCAATATTGGGTCAACCATATTACTCTTGATGGGAGTGAGGAAACTTCCTATTAAACTCCATTACATTTGCTTTTTCTTAAGTAATATGTCGATAGACAAAACTTATAAAAACTATTTCAAATTGCATTGTGGAAAAGGAGATAATTAAAAAACTATAAAATTTAAATTTAACTAATTATTAACAATTAATTTATCACTATAGGACTTTCAAATACTAAAAGTTGAGAAAATGCAATGTTTTGATTATTAAATTAATTGTAAATGTCATTGCATTTTGAATGGTGAGTAAACTATAATATTTGAAAAACTTAATTGAACAAAAATACAAGTAATGAAATCAATTGTTTAAAATACACTTTTGCCAATGAATATTATAAATAGTAATCACAGGATTCAATCTTGGGTCAACTATATTGCTCTTAAAGGGAGCGGGGAAACTTCTTATTAGCGTCCATTACATTTGCTTTTTCTTAAATAATATGTTGGTAGACAAAATTTATAAAAATTATTTCAAATTGCTTTGTAGCAAAGGAGACAGTTAAAAAATTATAAATTATAAATTTAACCGATTATTAACAATGAACTTATCCCTTTAATACTTTAAAATTCTAAAAGTTTAAACAATGAAATGTTTTGATTATTAAATTTATTGTTAATGCCCTTGCATTTTGAATGGTGAGTAAAACATAATATTTGAAAATCTCAATTCAACAAAAATATAAGTAATGGACTCAATTGTATAAAATATATTTTGTGAATAAATATTATAAATAGTAATCACAAACTTCAATCTAAGGTCAACCATATTACTCTTAAGGGGAGTGAGAAAAATTCTTATTAAAGTCTCATACATTAACTTTTTTTAAAGTAATATTTTTTATACTAAAATTATATAAATATTTTCTAATAGCAATGTAAGAAAGGAGACAATTAAAAAAATTACAAAATTAAAATTCAATTGATAATTAACAATACATTTATTCCTACAACACTTTATAATTCTAAAACTTGAAAAAGTACATTGTTTTGATTTTTAAATTTATTACTAATGCCATTGTATTAGAATGGTGTGAAAAACATAATATTTGAAAGTCTTAATTGAACAAAAATACAATTAATAAACTCAATTGTATAAAATACACTTTTGTGGATTATTATTATTATAAATTGTCATCGTAAGTTTCAATCTTAGATCAACTATATTACTCTTGAAGGTAGTGGGGAAACTTCTTATTAGAGTCCATTTATTTTTTCTTTTTCTTAAGTAATATGTTTGTAGACAAAAATTATATAAATTATTTCAAATTGTATTGTGGCAAAGAAGACAATTAAAACAATTATAAAATTTAAATTCATTTTATTATTAACAATGAATTTATCCCCATAGGACTTTAAAATTTTAAATGTTGAGAAAATGCAATGTTTTGATTATTAAATTTATTGTTAATACCATTGCATTTTGAATGTTGGGTAAATCATAATATTTGAAAATCTTAATTGAATAGACATACAAGTAATGGATTCAAATGGATAAAATACACTTTAGTGAATGAATATTATAAATTGCAATCCCAAGTTTGAATGTTGGACCAAGCATATTACTCTTAAGGGGAGTGGAGAAAATTCTTATTAGAGTCTCATACATTATCTTTTTCTAAAGTAATATTTTTTTAGACTAAAATTATATAAATCATTTGAAATTGCAATGTCCCAAAGGAGATAACTAAAAAAATTACAAATTTAAAATTCAATAGATAATTAACAATGCATTTATTCCTACATGACTTTAGAATTCTAAAAATTGAAAAAGTGAAATGTTTTGATTTTTAAATTTATTGCTAATCCCATTGCATTTGAATGGTGAGAAAAACAAAATATTTGAATGTTTTAATTGTAGAATAATACAAATAATGGACTCACTTGAAAAAATAGACTTTTGTGAATGAATATTTTAAATAGTAATCACAAACTTCAATGTTGGGTCAACCATATTCCTCTTAAGGTGAGTAGGGAAATTTCTTGTTAGAGTCCATTTTATTTTCTTTTTCTTATGTAATATGTCTGTAGACAAAAAATTATATAAATTATTTCAAACTGCATTGTGACAATGAAGACAATTAAAAAAAATAACAAAATTTAAATTCAATTGATTGTTACCAATGGATTTATCCCTATAGGACTTTAAAATTCTAAAAGTTGAGAAAATGCAATGTTTTGATTATTAAATTTATTGTAAATGTCATTGCATTTTGAATGGTGAGTAAAATATAATATTTGAAAATCTTAATTGGACAAAAATACAAGTAATGGACTCAATTGTATAAAATACACTTTAGTGGACAAATATTATAAATTGCAATACGAAATTTCAACGTTGGGTCAAGCATATTGCTCTTGAGAGGAGTGGAGAAAATTTTTATTAGAGTCCCATACATTATCTTATTCTAAAATAATATTTTTTTAGACTAAAATTATATAAATCATTTGAAATTTCAATGTCCCAAAGGAGACAATTAAAAAAATTACAAAATTAAAATTCAACAGATAATTAATAATGCATTTATTCCTACACGACTTTAGATTTCTAAAAATTGAAAAAGTGCAAAGTTTTGATTTTTAAATTTATTACTTATGCCATTACATTTGAATGGTGAGAAAAATATAATATTTGAAAGTCTTAATTGAAGAAAAATATAGGTAATGGACTCAATTATATAAAATACACTTTTGTTGATGAATATTTTAAATAGTAATTGTAAGTTTCAATCTTGGGTCAACCATATTACTCTTGAGGAGAGTGGGGAAACTTATTATTAGAATCCATTTTATTTGCTTTTTCTTATGTAATATGTTTGTAGAAAGAAATTATATCAATCATTTCAAATTGCATTGTGGTAAAGAAGACGATTAAAAAAATTATAAAATTTAAATTCAACTGATTATTAATAATGGATTTATCCCTATAGGACTTTAAAAATCTAAAAGTTGAGAAAATGCATTGTTTCGATTATTAAATTTATTGTTAATGCAATTGCATTTTGAGTGATGAGTAAAATATAATATTTGAAAATCTTAATGGAACAAAAATACAAGTAATTAACTCAATTGTATAAAATACACATTTGTGGATGAATATTATATGTTGTAATCACAATCTTCAATCTTGTGTGAACCTTATTGCTCTTGAGGGGAGTGGGGAAACTTCTTATTAGAGTCCATTTTATTTGCTTTTTCTTAAGTAATATATTTCTAGACAAAAATTATACAAATTATTTTAAATTGCATTGTGGCAAAGAAGACAATTAAAAAAATTATAAAATTTAAAATACAATTGATTATTAATAATGGATTTATCCCTATAGGACTTGAAAATTAAAGTTGAACAGATGCAATGTTTTGATCATTAAATTTATTGTTAATGTCATTGCATTTTGAATGGTGAGTAAAATATGATATTTGAAAATCTTAATTGAATAGAAAAACAAGTAATGGACTCAATTGTATAAAATGCACCTTTGTCAATGAATATTATAAGTAGTTATCGCAAGTTTCAACCTTGGGTCAACCTTATTACTCTTGAGGGGAGTGGGGAAACTTTTTATTAAAGTCGATTTTATTTGCTTTTTCTTAACTAATATGTTGATCGACAAACATTATATAAATTATTTCAAATTACATTGTGTCAAAGGAAACAATTAAAAGAACTACAAAATTTAAATTCAACTAATTATTAACAATGCATTTATCACAATAGGAATTTAAAATACTAAAAGTTGAGAAATTAGAATGTTTTGATTATGAAATTTATTGTTAATTTCATTGCATTTTGAATGGTGAGTAAAATAAAATCTCAATTGAACAAAAATACAAGTAATGGACTCAATTGCATAAAATACACTTTTGTAGATGAATATTATATATAGTAATTGTAGGATTCAATCTTGGGTCAACCATATTGCTCTTGAGAGCAGTGGGGAAACTTTTTATTAGTGTCTATTACATTTGTTTTTTCTTAAGTAATATATTGGTAGATAAAACCTATAAAAATTATTTCAAATTGTTTTGTGGCAAAGGAGACAATTAAAAAAATTATAAATTATAAATTTAACTGATTATTAATAATGGATTTATCCCTTTAATACCGTAAAATTCTAAAAGTTGAAATACCGTAATGTTTTCATTATTAAATCTATTGTTAATGCCCTTGCATTTTGAATGGTGAGTAAAACATAATATTTGAAAATCTTAATTCAACAAAAATACATGTAATGGACACAATTGTATAAAATACACTTTTTTGGATGAATATTATAAATATTAATTGCAAGTTTCAATCTTGGGTCAGTCATATTGCTCTTGAGGAAAGTGGGGAAAATTCTTATTAGAGTCCTATACATTAGCTTTTCTAAAGTAATATTTTTTTAAACTAAAATTATATAAATCTTTTCAAATAGTAATATCACAAAGGAGACAATTCAAAAAATTACAAAATTAAAATTCAATTGATAATGTATTTATTCCTACAAGACCTTAAAATTATAGAAATTGACAAAGTGCAACGTTATGATTTTTAAATTTATTGCTAATATCATTGAATTTGAATGGTGAGAAAAAAATAATATTTGAAAGTCTTAATTTAACAAAAATACAAATAAAAGACTCGATTGTATAAAATACACTTTTGTGGATGAATATTATGTGTAGTAATTGCAACCTTCAATCTTAGGTTAACCATATTGCAATTGAGGGGAGTGCAACACTTCTTATTAGAGTCCATTTCTTTTTGCTTTTTCTTAAGTAATATGTTTGTAGCCAAAAATTTTATAAATTATTTCAAATTACATTGTGGCAAAGAACACAATTAAAAAAATAACAAAATTTAAATTCAATTGATTATTAATAATGGATTTATCCCTATAGGACTTTAAAATTTTAAATGTTGAGAAAATGCAATGTTTTGATTATTAAATTTATCGTTAATGTTATTGCATTTTGAATGGTAAGTATAACATAATATTTGAAAATCTTAATTAAACAAAAATACAAATAATAGACACAATTATATAAAATACACTTTAGTGAACAAATATTATAAATAGTAATTCTAAACTTTGATCTTAGGTCAACCATATTGCTCTTAAAGGGAGTAGGGAAAATTCGTATTAGAGTCTTATACATTAGCTTCTTTTAAGGTAAAATTTTTTTAGACTAAAATTATATATATCATTTCAAATAGAAATGTCACAAAAGAGATAATCAAAAAAATTATAAAATTAAAATTCAACTGATATTTAACAATGCATTTATTCCTACAAGACTTTAGAATTCTAAAAATTGAAAAAGTGCAATGTTTTGACTTTTAAATTTATTGCTAATGTCATTGCATTTGAATGGTGAGAAAAACAAAATATTTGAATGTTTTAATTGTAGAATAATACAAATAATGGACTCACTTGTATAAAATACACTTGTGTGAATAAATATTATAAATAGTAATCGCAAGTTTCAATCTTAGGTCAACAATATTACTCCTGAGGGTAGTGGGGAAACTTCTTATTAGAGTCCATTTTCTTTACTTTTTCTTATGTAATATGTTTGTAGATAAAAATTATATAAATTATTTCAAATTGCATTATGGCAAAGAAGATAATTAAAAAAATTACAAAATTTGAATTCAATTGATTATTAACAATGGATCTATCCCCATAAGAATTTAAAATTCTAAAAGTTGAGAAAATGCAATGTTTTGATTATTAAATTTATTAGTAATGTCATTCCATTTTGAATGGTGAGTAAAACATAATATTTGAAAATCTTAATTGAACAAAAATACAAGTAATGAACTCAATTGTATAAAATACACCTTTGTGGATAAATATTATAAGTAGTAATCATAAGCTTCAATATTGGGTTAACCTTATTGCTTTTGAGGGGAGTGGGGAAACTTTTTATTAGAGTCCATTTTATTTGATTTTTCTTAAGTAATATATTGGTAGACAAAAATTATATAAATTATTTCAAATTCCATTGTGGCAAAGGAGATAATTAAAAAACTACAAAATTTAAATTCAACTCATTATTAAGAATGGATTTATCACAATAGGACTTTAAAATACTAAAAGTTGAAAAATGTAATGTTTTGATTATTAAATTTATTGTTAATGTCTTTGCATTTTGAATGGTGGGTAAAACATAATATTTGAAAATCTTAATTTAACAAAAACATAAGTAATGGACACAATTATATAAAATACACTTTAGTGGACAAATATTATAAATTACAATCTTAAGTTTCAATGTTAGGTGAAGCATATTGCTCTTAAGGGGAGTGGGGAAAATTCTTATTAGAGTCTCATACCTTAACTTTTTCTAAGGTAAAATTTTTTTAAACTAAAATTATATAAATCATTTCGAATAGCAATGTCTTAAAGGAGATAATCAAAAAAATTACAAAATTAAAATTCAACTAATAATTAACAATGCATTTATTGCTACAGGACTTTAAAATTCTAAAAATTGAAAAAGTGCAATGTTTTGATTTTTAAATTTATTGCTAATTTCATTGCATTTGAATGGTGAGAAAGACATAATATTTAAAAGTCTTAATTGAAGAAAAATACAAGTAATGAACTCAATTGTATAAAATACACTTTTGTAGATGAATATTATAAATAGTAATTGTAAGATTCAATCTTGGGTCAACCATATTGCTCTTGAGGGGAGTGGGGAAGCTTCTTATTAGAATTCATTTTTTTTGCTTTTTCTTATGTAATACATTTGTAAACAAAAATTATATAAATTATTTCAAATTACATTGTGGTAAAGAAGACAATTAAAAAAAATTACAAAATTTAAATTTAACTGATTATTAACAATGGATTTATTGAGGACTTCAAAATTCTAAAAGTTGAGAAAATGCAATATTTTGATTATTAAATTTATTGTTAATGTCATTGCATTTTGAATAGTAACTAAAACATAATATTTGAAAATATCAATTAAACAAAAATACAAGTAATTGACTCAATTGTATAAAATATAATTTTGTGGATGAATATTATAAAAAGTAATCGTAGGATTCAATCTTGGGTCAACCATATTACTCTTGAGGGCAGTGGGGAAACTTCTTATTAGCATCCATTACATTTTCTTTTTCTTAAGTAATATATTGGTAGATAAAACCTATAAAAATTATTTCAAATTGCTTTGTAGCAAAGGAGACAATTAAAAAAATTATAAATTATAAATATAACTGATTATTAACAATGGATTTATCCCTTTAATACTATAAAATTCTAAAAGTTGAAACAACGTAATGTTTTCATTATTAAATTTATTGTTAATGCCCTTGTATTTAGTAAAACATAATATTTGAAAATTTTAATTCAACAAAAATACACGTAATGGACACAATTGTATAAAATACATTTTTCTAGATGAATATTATAAATAGTAATCGCAAACTTCAATCTTTGGTCAACTATATTGCTCTTGAGGGGAGTAGGGAAAATTCTTATTAGAGTCTCATACATTAGCCTTTTTTAAAGTAATATTTTTTAAAACTAAAATTATATAAATCATTTCAAATAGCAATGTCACAAAGGAGACAATTCAA
Organism: Bruguiera hainesii; assembly: GCA_023213295.1. Lineage (NCBI taxonomy): Eukaryota > Viridiplantae > Streptophyta > Magnoliopsida > Malpighiales > Rhizophoraceae > Bruguiera > Bruguiera hainesii. The sequence continues at coordinate 65,699 of JAHOYR010005616.1, read as the reverse complement.
AAAATTACAAAATTAAAATTCAACTGATAATTAACAATGCATTTATTCCTACAGGACTTTAAAATTTCAAAAATTGAAAAAGTGCACTATTTTGACTTTTAAATTTATTGCTAATGGCATTGCATTTGAATGGTGAGAACAATATAATATTGGAAAGTCTTAATTGAACAAAAATACAAGTAATAGACTCAATTGTCTAAAATACACTTTAGTGGACAAAATTATAAATAACAATCCCAAGTTTTAATGTTGGGTGAAGTATATTGCTCTTGAGGGGAGTAGGGAAAATTCTTATTAGAGTCCCATACATTAGCTTTTTCTAAGGTAAAATTTTTTTCAACTAAAATTAAATAAATCATTTCAAATAGCAATGTCACAAAGGAGACAACCAAAAAAATTACAAAATTAAAATTTAACTAATAATTAACAATGCAATTATTCCTAAAGGACTTTAAAATTCTAAAAATTGAAAAAGTGTAATGTTTTGATTTTTAAATTTATTACTAATGCCATTGCATTTGAATGGTGAGAAAGACATAATATTTGAAAGTCTTAATTAAAGAAAAATACGAGTAATGGACTTAATTGTATAAAATACACTTTTGTGAATGAATATTATAAATAGTAATCCCAATATTTAATCTTGGGTCAACCTTATTGCTTTTGAAGGGAGTGGGGAAACTTCTTATTAGAGTCTCATACATTAGTTTTTTCTAAGGTAAAATTTTTTTAGACTAAAATTAAATAAATCATTTCAAATAGCAATGTCACAAAGGAGATAATCAAAAAAATTACAAAATTAAAATTCAACTCATAATTATCTTCTAGGTATCCTTATACAACATTGCCTTGGCTAAGTTAGTATTTGATTTCAGAACAATCTTGTTGTTCGTTGGATTGTATAGGAGCAGTGATACCTTGAAACCTTGAAGATATTTTCCAATTCCTTTGCCTGGAAAAGTAGTCATTTTTCATCATCATTATGGTTGTTTTCAACAGTGCTTTCAATGCTAAGGGTAGTATCTTAAGGAATAACTCCTCTAACTAAGGAGTCACATTTACAATTTTGAAAGATCAAAAAGTGCACGCTAATACTTCTTTAAGTTCCTTAATGTTAGACATTCTTGAAAGTTTAGAGACAAGCAAATCATATTCCACTCAAACCTTTATTAATTGATCACCTATGATGAACTTCACCTTTTGGTGTAAAGGGGAGAGAATGGCTCTTGCAATATAGATCCATGGGTAACCCAACAAGCAACATGCCTTTCTTCCTTTAGGTCATACTAGTTTTCTTAAATGTTGTAGTGTTAATATCAATATCAATAATTTTTCCCTTTCAAATGTACATGGTCAATTGATATATAAGTGGCATTGTGCTATCATACTTTTCAAATTCTAGAATCTTAAATTTTGACAAAAGGACTACATCTTAAACTGGACAAAGATCTCATGTGCTGAAGAGAGTGTGCACATCATCCCATTTAATAGTTTTGACTTCCTCTTATAAAAGATCAATTTTTTGTTTCATAGAGTGTTTAATGTATCTTGCCACTTCATCCTTTAATTCAAAAGTAGTTTTAAATTCGCCAAGGGTAGCATTAATAGTATGAAGTGCTAAAGTGATGTTAGACACTTACATCTTAGCATCAAATGATTACTTAGTTGAAGAGGGTTACACCATTGATTAAGCATAGATGAAGAGTGTTAAAGAAGCTCTTAACATTGCAGTTGTCTGAAATAACCCATCGACTATGGCTGGAGAATTCTTTTTAAGAAATTATGTCCCTTATAACTATCTTTCCTTTAGCGAATGTATAAACTATTTACTACACTTACTCCTTTAATTTCTTGATTGAGGTTTGAATTTTGTCATGTGACTAGCTAGCTTTTTGACTTTGTCCTCCATTTTTTCCATATGAGATTGAGTTAGGATTGTACACCTTACTAGTTATGGATTCCTTATTATATGTTTGATGGACAAAATAGATATTCTTAAATGAAGACCATAAGATTACAAAAGAAAAGTAACAAAATAAAATAAAAAGAAATGTGTTAGTGCAGGGACAATAACAATAAGGTATAAATTATAAAGTAATGTAGTAAAACCTAAAAATAAAAGGATGTATGATGTGATGATTAGGGTATGGTATTTTAAGCTTTTTATCCTATAAGGGATGAATCTAATAGGGGGTAATTCTATTGGTATAGGGCATGTGATTTAATGGATATTTTATGCATTTTATTAATGTTAAGTTAATCTCTTATTCATAACTTGATTGCAAGATTGATAGAGGCCAAACCATTATCCTCTCAGCTATAGTCACGATATGAATTTTTATTCTAATCTTTAAGTGGTTATAATATATACAATGACTTAAGTGTATTACATGTATATGAATTATATTACTGCTTTATTACTATTTAGGAAAGAGGAAATCATTTTTGAAAATCTAGTTAACCAATAAGTAATCAAGTTAGCAATTGTTTCTAAAATAAATAAAAACCCCTAGATTAAAAAGAGTGGTTTGTCAAAACTAGTCTATATGTATGTATGATTGAATTTTATTTTATAATGATCTTAGCTTTTCTTACATAGTTTGAATGGTTCATTGGTTGAATGACAAGATTATCACTTCATTTATGGTAAAGAAGGCTTCTCTACTTATTGTAAAGAGTTCACACAAAGTGATTATAAAATTAAATTTTGTGTCTACATCAAACATTATATTTATTGCAACAAGCATGTCTTTGCACATTTGTTACTCTAAATCAATTGAATTTCATCAAAGAAAAGAGGCATTGATCTTTATTTGCACATCTTGTAGGGATTGAATGGTTTAATTCATGAAGGATGAGGTCATCAATTTATTTCTTACAAATAAGGCTTCTCCTTCGGATGCAAGAATTCAGTCACATAAATGATGATGAAATTAACTTTTTTTGCTACACTAAATATTATATTTACCATGACAAACACATAAATACACCTTTATTAGTTTGAATCCATGGAAATTCATCAAACATAGGAGTCATTGATCTTAATTAGTTTCCCATCAATGGCTTATTAGTCCTTATACAAAAAGATAATTTGATACTGGATCTTATTGATAAGATTACAGATCTAAAAGAAAAAAAATAATAGTTGAAAAAATATCTTCATCTATCTTTAAATAAAACTAGGGTTAAAGAACCAGAGAAAGATAATCTTGGTACAAATATGTTAATTAAATAAAAGCAAATGTAATCGATTTTAATAAGAAATTAGCCCACTACACTCTAGAGTTATATGTTTGATCCAACATTGAAGCCCAATATTGGAATTTATAGCAGTCATCTACTAAATTGTATTTTGTACAATTGAGTCTCTTACTTTTATTTTTGTTCAATTAACATATTCAAATATTAGGATTATCTCACCATAGAAAATGCAATGGAATTAAAAATTATTTAAAAAATAGAAACATTGCATTATTTTAATTTTTAGAATTTTAATGTTTTACAGGTAGTAATTCTTCCTGCATACTCAAGTGAATTTAAATTTTGTAATTATTTTAATTGTCTCCATTTCCACAATGCAAGTTGACATGATTTATATAATTTTAGTATGCAAACATGTTTATTAAATAAAAGCGAATGCAATGGACTCTAATAAGAAATTAGCCCACTACGTTCTATACCTATATGTTTAATCCAACATTGAAGCTTGGGATTGGAATTTATAATAGTTATCTGCTAAACTATATTTTGTACAATTAAGTCTTTTACTTTTATTTTTGTTCAATTAACATATTCAAAAATTATATTTATCTCACCATTGAAAATGCAATGGTAATAAAAATTATGAAAAATATAAAAACATTGCATTAATTTAATTATTAGAATTTTAAAGTCTTACAAGTAGAAGTTCTTGGTTAATACTCAAGTGAATTTAAATTTGGTAATTTTTTTAATTGTCTCCATTACCACAATGAAATTTGACATGATTTATATAATTTTAGTATGCAAACATGTTAATTAAATAAAAGTGAATGCAATGGACTCAAGTAAAACGTTAATCCACTACGCTCTAGAACTATATGGTTGACCCAACATTGAAACTTGGAATTGGAATTTATAACAGCCATCCGTCAAAGTGTATTTTATACAATTGAGTCCATTGCTTTTATTTTGGCAAACTAAGATATTCAAATATTAGGTTTATCTCACCATTGAAAATGCAATGGAATTAAAATTTATTTAAAAAATAAAATCATTGCATTATTTTAATTTTTAGAATTTTAATGTCTTACAGGTAATAATTCTTCGTTAATACTCAAGTAAATTTAAATTTTGTAATTTTTTTAATTGTCTCCATTTCCTTACTTTTATTTTTACTCAATTAATATATTCAAAAATTATGTTTATCTCATTACAGAAAATGGAATGGTAATAAAAATTATTAAAAATATAAAAACATTGCATTATTTTAATTTTTAGAATTTTAATGTTTTACAGGTAGTAATTTTTCGTTAATACTCAAGTGAATTTAAATTTTGTAATTTTTTTAATTGTCTCCATTTCCATAATACAAGTTGACATGATTTATATAATTTTAGTGTACAAATATGTTCATTAAATAAAATCGAATGCAACGAACTTTAATAAGAAATTTGCCCACTACGCTCTAGAGTTATATACTTGATCCAACATTGAAGCTTAGGATTAGAATTTACAACAATCATCCATTAAAGGGTATTTTATACAATTAAGTCCATTGCTTTTATTTTGGCAAACTAAGATATTCAAATATTAGGTTTATCTCACCATTCAAAATGCAATTGAATTAAAAAATTATTCAAAAAATAAATTCATTGCATTATTTGAATTTTTAGAATTTTAATGTCTTACAAGTAGTAATTCTTCGTTAATACTTAAGTGAACTTAAATTTTGTAATTTTTTTAATTGTCTCCATTTACACAATGCAAGTTGACATGATTTATATAATTTTAATGTACAAATATGTTAATTAAATAAAAACAAATGCAATGGACTCTAAATAAGAAATTAGCCCACTATGCTCTATAGCTATATGCTTGATCCAACATTGAAACTTGTGATTGGATTTTATAATAGTCATCCGCTAAACTACATTTTTTACAATCGAGTCCCTTACTTTTATTTTTGTTCAAATATTAGGTTTATCTCACCATTGAAAATGCAATGGAATTAAAAATTATTTAAAAAATAAAAACATTGCATTATTATAATTTTTAGAATTTTAATGTCTTACAAGTAGTAATTTTTTGTTAATACTCAAGTGAATTTAAATTTTTTAATTTTTATACTTGTCTCCATTCCTACAATGCAAGTTAACATGATTTATATAATTTTAGTATGCAAACATGTTTTTTAAATAAAAGCGAATGCAATGAACTCTAATAAGAAATTAGCCCACTACGCCCTATAGCTATATGCTTGATCCAATATTAAAGGTTTGGATTGGAATTTATAATAGTCATCCACTAAACTGTATTTTATACAATTAAGTCCCTTTTATTTTTGTCCAATTAACATATTCAAAAATTATGTTTATCTCACTACAAAAAATGCAATGGTAATAAAAATTATTAAAAATACAAAAACATTACATTATTTTAATTTTTAGAATTTTAATGTTTTACAAGTAGCAAATTTTCGTTAATATTCAAGTGAATTTAAATTTTGTAATTCTTTTAATTGTTTCCATTTCCACAATGCAAGTTGGCATGATTTATATAATTTTAGTGTACAAATATGTTAATTAAATAAAAGCGAATGCAATGAACACTAATAAAAAATTTGCCCACTACGCTATAGAGCTATATGCTTAATCCAACATTGAAACTTGGAATTGGAATTTATAATAGTCATCTGGTAAACTGTACTTTGTACAATTGAGTCCCTTACTTTTATTTTTGTTCAATTAACATATTCAAAATTTATGTTTATCTCACCATTGAAAATGCAATGGTAATAAAAATTATTAAAAATATAAAAACATTGCATTATTTTAATTTTTAGAATTTTAAACTCTTAAAGGGAGAATTTCTTGGTTAATACTCAAGTGAATTTAATTGGGTAATACTCAAGTGAATTATTAAAAATATAAAAACATTGTCTCCATTACCACAATGCAATTTGACATGATTTATAAAAACATGTTAATTAAATAAAAGTGAATGTAATTGACTCAAGTAAGAAGTTGGTCCACTACACTCTAGAACTATATGCTTGACCCAACATTGAAACTTGGAATTGGAATTTATAATAGTCATCCATTAAAGTGTATTTTATACAATTGAGTCTATTGTTTTTATTTTGGCATACTAACATATTCAAATATTAGGTTTATCTCACCATTGAAAATGCAATGGAATTAAAAATTATTTAAGAAATAAAATCATTGCATCATTTTAATTTTTAAAATTTTAATGTCTTATAGGTAGTAATTCTTCATTAATACTCAAGTGAATTTAAATTTTGTAATTTTTTAATTGTCTCCACTTACACAACATAAGTTAACATGATTTATATAACTTTGGTATACAAATATGTTAATTAAATAAAAGTGAATGCAATGAACTCAATTATGAAATTATCCCACTACGCTCTTAAGTTAGATGCTTTATCCAACATTGAAACTTGGGATTGGAATTTATACTAGTCATCTACTAAACTGTACTTTGTACAATTTAGTCCCTTACTTTTATTTTTGTTTAGTTAACATATTCAAAAATTATGTTTATCTCACCATTGAAAATGCAATGGTAATAAAAATTATGAAAAATATAATAACATTGCATTATTTTAATTATTAGAATTTTAAAGTCTTATAAGGAGAAATTCTTGATTAATACTTAAGTGAATTTAAATTTTATAATTATTTTAATTGTCTCCATTACCATAATGCAATTCGACATGATTAATATAATTTTAATGTACAAACATGTTAATTAAATAAAAGCAAATGCAATGGACTCTAATGAGAAGTTAGTATACAATGCTCTAAATTTGTATGCTTGACTCAACATTGAAGTTTGGGATTGGAATTTATAATAGTAATCCACTAAAGTTTATTTTATACAATTGAGTCCATTGGTTTTATTTTGGCAAACTAACATATTCAAATAGTAGATTTATCTCCCCATTGAAAATGTAATAGAATTAAAAATTATTTAAAAAATAAAATCATTGCATCATTTTAATTTTTAGAATTTTAATATCTTACAAGTAGTAATTCTTCGTTAATACTCAAGTGAATTTAAATTTTGTAATTTTTTTAATTGACTCCACTTACATTACGTAAGTTGACATGGTTTATATAATTTTAGCATACAAATATGTTAATTAAATAAAAGCGAATGCAATGGACTCTTTTATGAAATTATCCCACTATGTTCTCGAGCTAGATGTTTGATCCAACATTGAAGCTTGGAATTGGAATTTATAATAGTCATTCGCTAAACTGTATTTTGTACAATTGAGTCCCTTACTTTTATTTTTGTTCAATTAACATATTCAAAAATTATGTTTATCTCACCATTGAAAATGCAATGGAAATAAAAATTATTAAAAATATAAAAACATTGCATTATTTTAAATATTAGAATTTTAAAGCCTTACAAAGAGAAATTCTTGGTTGGTACTCAAGTGAATTTAAATTTTGTCATTATTTTAATTGTGTCCATTACCATAATGCGATTTGGCATGATTAATATAATTTTAGTATGCAAACATGTTAATTAAATAAAAGCGAATGTAATGGACTCTAATAAAAAGTTAGTATACTATGCTCTAGATCTATATGCTTGACCCAACATTGAAACTTGAAATTGGAATTTATAATAGTTATCCACTAAAATTTATTTTATACAATTGAGTCCATTGGTTTTATTTTGGTAAATTAACATATTCAAAAATTAGGATTATCTCACTACTGAAAATGCAATGGAATTAAAAATTATTTAAAAAATAAAAACATTGTATTATTTTAATTTTTAGAATTTTAATGTTTTACAGGTAGTAATTTTTCATTAATACCCAAGTAAATTTAAATTTTGGAATTTTTTTAATTATCTCCATTTCCACAATTCAAGTTGACATGATTTATATAATTTTAGTTCACAAATATGTTAATTAAATAAAAGTGAATGCAATGGACTTTAATAAGAAATTAGCCCACTACGCTCTAGAGCTATATGCTTGATCTAACATTTAAGCTTCGAATTGAAATTTATGATAGTCATCTACTAAAATGTATTTTGTAAAATTGAGTCCCTTACTTTTATTTTTGTTTAATTAATATATTCAAAACTTATATTTATCTCACTAAAATAACTGCAATGGTAATAAAACTTATAAAAAATTATAAAAACATTGCATTATTTTAATTATTAGAATTTTAAAGTCTTACAAGGAGAAATTTTTCATTAATACTCAAGTGAATTTAAATTTGGTAATTTTTTTAATTGTCTCCATTACCACAATGCAATTTGACATAATTTATATAATTTTGGTATGCAAACATGTTAATTAAATAAAAGTAAATGCAATTGACTCATGTAAGAAGTTAGTCCACTGTACTCTAGAGCTATATGGTTGACCCAATATTAAAACTTGGAATTGGAATTTATAATAGTCATCCATTAAAGTGTATTTTATACAATTAAGTCCATTGCTTTTATTTTGGCAAACTAACATACTTAATTATTAGGTTTATCTCACCATCGAAAATGCAATCGAATTAAAAATTATTTAAAAAAATAAAATCATTGCATTATTTTAATTTTTACAATATTAATGTCTTAAAGCTAGCAATTCTTTGTTAATATTGAAGTGAATTTAAATTTTGTAATTTTTTTAATTGTCTCCATTTACACAACACAAGTTGACATGATTTTTACAACCATGTTAATTAAATAAAAGCGAATGCAATGGACTTCAATAAGAAGTTTGTCCACTATGCTCTCGAGCTATGTGCTTGAACCAACATTAAAGTTTAGGATTGGAATTTATAGTAGTCATCCACTCTAGTGTATTTTATACAATTGTGTCTATTGCTTTTATTTTGGTAATTAACATATTCAAATATTAGGTTTATCTCACCATTGAAAATGAAATGGAATGATAAATTATTTAAAAAATAAAAACATTGTACTATTTTAATTTTTAGAATTTTATAGTCTTAGAGTGAGAAATTCTTCGTTAATACTCAAATGAATTTAAATTTGGTAATTTTTTTAATTGTCTCCATTACCACAATGCAATTTGATATGGTTTATTTAAAATGCAATGGTATTAAGGATTTTTTAAAACATAAGAACATTGCATTATTTTAATTTTTAGAATTTTAAAGTTTTACAGGGAGAAATTTTAAAGTTTTAATTGTCTCTATTACCACAAAGCAATTTAACATGATTTATATAATTTTAATATACAAACATGTTAATTAAATAAAAGCAAATACAATGGACTCCAATAAGAAGTTTGTCTACTAAGCTCTTGAACTATATGCTTGACCCAACCTTAAAACTTGGGATTGGAATTTATAATAATCATCCACTAAAGTTTATTTTGTACAATTGAGTCCCTTACTTTTATCTGTGTTCAATTAACATACTCAAATATTACCTTTGTCTCACCATTCAAAATGCAATGGTATTAAAAATTATTTAAAAAATAAAAACATTGCATTATTTCAATTTCTAGAAATTTAAAGTCTTATAAGGAGAAATTCTTTGTTAATACTCAAGTGAATTGAAATTTGGTAATTTTTTTAATTGTCTCCATTACCATAATGCAATTTGACATGATTTATATAATTTTAGTTTGCAAACATGTTAATTTTATCGCAATGGACTCTAATAAGAAGTTAGTCTGCTACACTCTACAGCTATATGCTTGACCCAACATTGAAGTTTGGGGTTGGAATTTATAATAATCATCCACTAAAGCTATAATTTTAGTGTACAAACATATTTCTTAAGAAAAAGCTAATGCAATGGACTCTAATAAGAAGTTTCCCCACTCCCCTCAAAAGCAATATGATTGACCTCTCTTTGAACCTTGGGATTATTATTTTTAATCTTCATCCACTAAAGTTTATTTTATACAAATGAGTCCATTACTTGTATTGTTGTTCAATTAACATATTCAAATATTATGTTTTTCTCACCATTCAATTGCAATGACATTAGCAATAAATTTAAAACTGAAAACATTGTACTTTTTCAAGTTTTAGAATTCTAAAGTCCTATAGGTATAAATGCATTCTTAATAATCAGTTAAATTTAAATTTTGTAATTTTTTTAATTGTCTCTTTTGCCATAATGCAATTTAAAATGATTTGTATAATTTTAGTCTACAAACATATTACTTAGGAAGATACAAATACAATGGACTCTAATAAGAAGATTTCCCTCTCCTCTAAAGAGCAATATGCTAGACCTGACATTGAAACTTAGGATTGTTGTTTTTAGTATTCATCCATTAAAGTGTATTTTATACAATTAAGACGATTACTTGAATTTTTGTTCAATTAACATATTCAAATATTATATTTTTCTCACCATTGAAATGTAATGGCATTAGCAATAAATTCAAAAATCAAAATATTACACTTTTTCAATTTTTAGAATTCTAAAATCTTATAGGGATAAATGCGTTGCTAAAAATCAGCTAAATTTAACTTTTGTAATTTTTTTAATTGTCTCCTTTGTGACAATACTAGAAGAAATGATTTATATAATTTTAGTGTACAAACATATTTCTTAAGAAAAAGTTAATGCAATGAACTCTAATAAGAAGTTTCCCCACTCCCCTCAGGAGCAATGTGGTTGACCTATCATTAAACCTTGGGATTATTATTTTTAATGTTCATCCACTAAAGTTTATTTTATACAAATAAGTCCATTACTTGTATTTTTGTTCAATTAACATATTCAAATATTATGTTTTTCTCACCATTCAATTGTAATGACATTAGCAATAAATTTAAAACTGAAAATATTGTACTTTTTCAAGTTTTAGAATTCTAAAGTCCTATAGGTATAAATGCATTCTTAATAATCAGTTGAATTTAAATTTTGTAATTTTTTTAATTGTCTCCTTTGCCACAATGCAATTTAAAATAATTTATATAATTTTAGTCGACAAACATATTACTTAGGAAGACATGGATTCTAATAAGAAGATTTCCCTCTCCTCTAAAGAGTAATATTCTAGACCTGACATTGAAACTTAGGATTGTTATTTTTAGTATTCATCCATTAAAATGTATTTTATATAATTAAGATGATTACTTGAATTTTTGTTCAATTAACATATTCAATATTATATTTTTCTCACCATTGAAATGTAATGGCATTAGCAATAAATTCAAAAATCAAAACATTGCACTTTTTCAATTTTTAGAATTCTAAAATCTTATAGGGATAAATGCATTGCTAAAAATTAGCTAAATTTAACTTTCGTAATTTTTTTAATTGTCTCCTTTGTGACAATGCTAGAAGAAATGATTTATATAATTTTAGTGTACAAACATATTTCTTAAGAAAAAGCTAATACAATGAACTCTAATAAGAAGTTTCCCTACTCCCCTCGAGAGCAATGTGGTTGACCTATCATTAAACCTTGGGATTATTATTTTTAATGTTCATCCACTAAAATTTATTTTATACAAATAAGTCTATTACTTGTATTTTTGTTCAATTAACATATTCAAATATTATGTTTTTCTCACCATTCAATTGCAATGACATTAGCAGTAAATTTAAAAATGAAAACATTGTACTTTTTCAATTTTTAGAATTCTAAAGTCCTATAGGGATAAATGCATTGTTAATAATTAGTTGAATTTAAATTTTGTAATTTTTTTAATTGTCTCCTTTGCCATAATGCTATTTGAAATCTTTTTTATAATCTTAGTCTAAAAATATACTACTTAAGAAAAACAAATGCAATGGACTCTAAGAAGAAGTTTTTCCACTCCCTTTAAGAGCAATATACTTGACCCATAATTAAGGCTTGGGATTGCTATTTATAAAATTCATCAACTAAAGTGTATTTTATACAATTAAGACCATTACTTGCATTTTTTTTTCAATTAACATATTCAAATATTATGTTTTTCTCACCATTCAAAAGCAATGACATTAGCAATAAATTTAAAAATCAAAACATCGCATTTTTAATTTTTAGAATTCTAAAGTACTATAAGGATAAATGCATTGTTAATTACCAATTGAATTTTACTTTTGTAATTTTTTTAATTGTCTCATTTGCGACAATGCTATTTGAAATGATTTATATAATTTTAGTCTAAAAACATATTACTTAAGAAAAGCTAATGTATTAGACACTAATAAGAAGTTTTTGTACTGCCCTCAAGAGCAATATGCTTGACCTAACATTGAAGCTCGGGAGTTTTATTTATAATATTCATCCACTAAAGTATATTTTATACAATTAAGATCATTACTTGCATTTTTGTTTAATTAACATATTCAAATATTATGTTTTTCTCACCATTCAAAAACAATAAATTTAAAAATCAAAACTTTGCTTTTTTTCAACTTTTTGAATTTTAAAGTCTTATAAGGATAAATGTATTGTTAATAATCAATTGAATTGAAATTTTGTAATTGTTTTAATTGTCTCCTTTGCGACAATGTAATTTGAAAAGATTTATATAATTCTAGTCTACAATTAAGTCAATTACTTCAATATTTGTTTAATTAAAATATTCAAATATTATGTTTTTTTTACCATTCAAATGTCATGGCATTAATAAAAAATTTAAAAATCTAAACATTTCATTTTTTCAAGTTTTAGAATTTTAAAGTCTTATAGAGATTAATGCATTGTTAATAATTAGTTAAATTTAAAGTTTGTAATTTTTTAATTATCTCATTTGTCACAATGCAATTTGAAATGATTTATATAATTTTAGTCTAAAAATATAGTACTTAAGAAAAAGCAAAAGCAATGGACTTTAATAAGAAGTTTCCCCACTCCCCTCAAGAGCAATATGGTTGACCCAACATTGAAACTTGGCATTGCTAGTTAAAATAATCGTCTACTAAAGTGTATTTTATACAATTGAGTTCATTACTTGTATTTTTGTTAAAGTAACATATTTAAATATTATGTTTACTCACTATTCAAAATGCAAAGGTATTAACAATAAATTTAATAATCAAAACATTGCATTTTTTTCAACTTTTAAAATCTTAAAATCTTATAGGGATTAATGCATTGTTAATAATCACTTGAATTTAAATTTTATAATTTTTTTAATTGTCTCATTTGCTATAATGCAATTTGAAATGATTTATATAATTTTAGTCTATAAACATATCACTTAAGAAAAAGCAAATACAATGGACTCTAATAAGAAGATTCTCCATTCCCCTCAAGCGTAATATGCTTAACCTAACATTGAAGCTTGAACTTGTTATTTTTAATATTCATCCACTGAAGTGTATTTTATACAATTGAGTCCATTACTTGTATTTTTGTTCAATTAACATATTCAAATATTATGTTTTTCTCACCATTCATAATGTAGTGGTATTAACAATAAATTTAAAAATCAAAACATTGCATTTTTTCAATTTTTAGAATTTTAAAGTCATAAAGGGATTAATGTATTGTTAATAATCAGTTGAATTTAAATTTTGTAATTTTTTTAATCGTCTCCTTTGTGGCAATGCTATTTGAAATGATTTATATAATTTTAGTCTAAAAATATACTGTTTAAGGAAAAGCAAATGCAATGGACTCTAATAAGAGGTTTCCCCACTCCCCTCAAGAGCAAAATGGTTGGCCCAACATTGAAATTTGGGATTGTTACTTATAATATGCGTCTACTAAAGTCTATTTTATACAATTAAGTCTATTACTTATATTTTTGTTCAATTAACATACTTTAATATTATAGTTTCTCACCATTCAAATGCAATGACATTAGCAATAAATTTAAAAATCAAAATATTGCACTTTTTCAATTTTTAAAATTCTAAAGTCCTATAAGGATAAATGTATTATTAATAAGCAGTTGAATTTAAATTTTGTAATTTTTTTACTTGTCTTCTTTGCCACAACACAATTTGAAATCATTTATACGATTTTAGTCTACAAACATATTACTTAAGAAGACGCAAATACAATGGACTCTAATAAGAAAATTCTCCACTCCTCTCAAGAGCAATATGGTAGACTTGACATTGAAGTTTGAGATTGCTATTTTTAATATTCATCCACTAAAGTGTATTTTATGCAATTGAGACCATCATTGGAATTTTTGTTCATTTAACATATTCGCAAATTATATTTTTCTCACTATTCAAATGCAATGACATTAGTAATAAATTCAAAAATCAAAATATTGCACTTTTTCAATTTTTAGAATTCTAAAGTCCTATAGGGATAATTTCATTGTTAATAATTATATGAATTTAAATTTTGTAATTTTTTAATTGTCTCTTTTACGACAATGCTATATAAAATGATTTATATAATTTTAGTTTACAATATATTACTTAACAAAAAGCAAATCCAATGAACTCTAATAAAACGTTTTTCCACTCCCCTCAAGAGTAATATGGTTGACCTAACATTGAAACTTGGAATTGATATTTATAATATTCATCCGTTAAAGTGTATTTTATACAATTGAGTCCATTACTTGAATGTTTATTTAACTAACATATTCAAATATTATGTTTTTCTCACCATTCAAATGTAATGACATCAACAATAAATTTAAAATTCAAAACATTACATTTTTTCAACTTTTAGAATTTTCAAGTCTTATAAGGATAAATACATTGTTAAGAATTAGTTGAATTTAAATGTTGTATTTTTTTTAATTGTCTCCTTTGGCACAATGCAATTTGAAATGATTTGTATAATTTTAGTCTACAAACATATTACTTAAGAAAAAGCAAATACAATGAACTCTAATAAGAAGATTCCCCACTCCCCTCAAGAGTAATATGCTTGACCTAACATTGAACCTTGTGATTGCTATTTTTAATATTCATCTACTAAAGTGTATTTTATACAGTTGAGTCCAATACTTGTATTTTTAATCAATTATTATGTTCTTCTCACCATTCAAATGCAATGACATTAGCAATAAATTTAAAAATCAAAACATTGCACTTTTTCAAGTTTTAGAATTCTAAAGTCCTATAGGAATAAATGCATTGTTAATAATCAATTCAATTCAACTTTTGTAATTTTTTTAATTGTCTCCTTTGTGACAATGCTATTTGAAATTATTTATATAATTTTAGTCTACAAACATACAACTTAAGAAGATGCAAATACAATAGACTCTAATAAAAAGATTCCCTGCTCCTCTCAAGAGCAATATATTGAGACCATTACTTAAATTTTTGTTCAATTAACATATTCAAATACTATGTTTTTCTGACCATTCAAATGAAATGGCATTAGCAATAAATTCAAAAATCAAAACATTGCACATTTTCAATTTTTAGAATTTTAAAGTCCTACAAGGATAAATGCATTGTTAATAATCAATTGAATTTATATTTTGTAATTTTTTTAATTCTCTCCTTTGTCACAGTGCCATATGAAATGATTTATATAATTTTAGTCTATAAACATATTACTTAAGAGAAACCTAATGCAATGGACTCTAATAAGAAGTTTCCTAAGCCCCTTTAAGAACAATATGGTTGACTTAATATTAAAACTTGGGATTGCTATTTATAACATTCATCCACTAAAGTGTATTTTATACAATTGAGTCCATTACTTGTATTTTTATTCAATCAACATATCCAAATATTATGTTTTTCTCACCATTCAAATGCAATGCCATTAGTAATATATTTAAACATCAAAACATTACTCTTTTTCAATTTTTAGAATTTTAAAATCATATAAGGATAAATGCATTGTTAAAAATCAGTTGAATTTAATTTTTTAATTTTTTTAAATCTCTCCTTTGCCACAATGCAATTTGAAATGATTTATATAATTTTAGTCTACAACTATATCACTTAAGAAAAAACAAATACAATGCACTTTAATAAAAAGATTCCCAATCCCCTCAAGTGTAATATGTCTAACCCAATATTGAAGTTTAGGATTGTTATTTTTAATATTCATCCACTAAAGTGTATTTTAAACAATTGAGTCCATTACTTGTATTTTTGTTTAATTAACATATTGAAATGTTATGTTTTTCCCACCATTCAAAATGCAATGACATTAACAATAAATTTAAAAATCAAAATATTGTATTTTTTCAACTTTTAGAATTTTAAAGTCTTATAAGGATTAATGCATTTTTAATAATCAATTGAATTTAAATTGTGTAATTTTTTTAATTCTCCTTTCACACAATGCTATTTGAAATAATTTATATAACTTTAGTCTACAAACATATCACTTAAGAAAGCAAATACAATGGACTCTAATACAAAGATTTCCTACTCCTCTCAAGTGTAATATGCTTGACCCAACATTGAAATTTGGGATGGCTATTTTTAACATTTTTCCACTAAAGTGTATTTTATACAATTGAGCCCATTAGTTGTATTTTTGTTCAACTAACATATTCAAATATTATGTTTTTCTCACCATTCATAATACAGTGACATTGACAATAAATTTAAAAATCAACACATTGAATTTTTTCAACTTTTAGAATTTTAAAGTCATGTAGGGATTAATGTATTGTTAATAATCAGTTGAATTTAAATTTTATAATTTTTTTAATCGTCTCCTTTGCGGCAATGCTATTTGAAATGATTTATATAATTTTAATCTAAAAATACTTAAGGAAAAGCAAATGCAATGAACTCTTATAAGAAGTTTCCCCATTCTCTTCAAGAGTAAAATGGTTGATCCAACATTGAGGCTTAGGATTGTTATTTATATTATTTGTCCACTAAAGTCTATTTTATACAATTGAGTCCATTACTTGTATTTTTGTTCAATTAACATATTCAAATATTATGATTTCTCACCATTCAAATGCAATGACAGTAGCATTAAACTTAAAAATCAAAACACTGCACTTTTCAACTTTTAGAATTTTAATGTCTTATAGGGATTAATTTTTTTAATTGTCTCCTTTATGCTAATGCTACTTGAAATGATTTATATAATTTTAGTCTAAAAATATGTTACTTAAGGAAAAATAAATACGATGGACTTTAAGAAGAAGTTTCCCCACTCCCCTCAAGGGCAAAATGGTTGACCCAACATTGAAACTTGAGATTGCTATTTATAATATTTGTCCACTAAAGTGTAATATGCTTGACTAAACATTGAAACTTGGGATTACTATTTATAATATTCATCCACTAAAGTGTATTTTATACAATTGAGTCTAATACTAGAATGTTTGTTCAACTAACATATTCAAATATTATATTTTTCTCACCATTCAAATGTTATGGTATTAACAATAAATTTAAAAATCAAAACATTGCATTTTTCCAACTTTTAGAATTTTAATGTCTTATAAGGATAAATGTATTGTTAATAATTAGTTGAATTTAAATTTTGTAATTTTTTTAATTCTCTCCTTTGCTACAGTGCAATTTGAAATGATTTATTTAATTTTAGTCTAAAAATATACTACTTAAGAAAAAGCAAATGCAATGGATTTTGATAAGAAATTTTCCTACTACCCTCAAAAGCAAAATGGGATTGTTATTTTTAATATTCATCCACTAAAGTGTATTTCAAACAATTGAGTCCATTACTTGTATTTTTGTTCAATTAACATATTGAAATATTATGTTTTTCCCACCATTCAAAATGCAATGACATTAACAATAAATTTAAAAATCAAAACATTGTATTTTTTCAACTTTTAGAATTTTAAAGTCTTATAGGGATTAATGTATTGTTAATAATCAGTTAAATTTAAATTTTGAATTTTTTTTAATTATCTCCTTTAACACAATGTTATTTGAAATAATTTATATAATTTTAATCTACAAACATATCACTTAAGAAAAGCAAATGCAATGGATTCTAATAAGAAATTTCCCCATCCCCCTTAAGAGCAATATGATTGACCCAACATTAAAGATTGGGATTGTTATTTATAATATTCATCCACTAAAGTGTATTTTATATAACTGAGTCCATTACTTGTAATTTTGTTCAAATAAAATATTCAAATATGATGTGTTTCTCACCATTCAAATGCAATGACATGAATAATAAATTTAAAAATCAAAAGATTACACTTTTTCAATGTTTAAAATTTTAAAGACCTTTAGGGATAAATGAATTCTTAATAATTAGTTGAATTTAAATTGTGTAATTTTTCTCATTGTCTCTATTGCAACAATGTTATTTGAAATGATACATATAATTTTAGTCTAAAAATATATTACTTAAGAAAAAGCAAATGCAATGGACTCTAATAAGAAGATTCTCTACTCCCCTCAAGTGCAATATGCTTAACTCAACATTAAAGTTTAGGATTGTTATTTATAATATTCATCCACTAAAATGTATTTTATACAATTGAGTCCATTACTTTTATTTTTGTTCAATTAACATATTCAAATATGACGTTTTTCTCACCATTCAAATGTATTGCCATTAACAATAAATTTAAAAATAAAAACATTGTAGTTTTTCAAATTTTAGAATTGTAAAGTTCTATAAGTATAAATGCATTCTTAATAATCAGTTGAATTTAAATTTTGTAATTTTTTTAATTGTCTCCTTTGCCACAATGCAATTTGAAATGATTTATGTAACTTTAGCCTAAAAATGATTTATGCAATTTGAAATGATTTATGTAAAGATTGCTATTTATAATATTCATCCATAAAAGTTTATTTTATTCAATTGAGTCCATTACTTGTATTTTTATTCAATTAAAATATTCAAATATTATGTTTTTCACATCATTCAAAATGCAATGACATTAACAATAAATTTAAAAATCAAAACATTGCATTTTTCAACTTTTAGAATATTAAAGTTCTATAAGGATAAATGCAATGTTGATAATTAGTTGAATTTAAATTTTGTAATTCTCTTATTTGTCTCTTTTTCCATAAAACAATTTGAAATGATTTATATAATTTTAGTCAACAAGCATATTACATAAGAAAAGCAAATGCAATGGATTCTAATAAGAAATTTCCCTACCCCCCTCAAGAGCAATATGATTGACCTAACATTGAAGCTTAGGATTGTTCTTTATAATATTCATCCACTATGGTGTATTTTATACAATTGAGTCCATTGCTTGTATTTTTGTTCAACCAAAATATTTAAATATGATGTGTTTCTCACCATTCAAATGCAATGGCATGAACAATAAATTTAAAAATGAAAAGATTGCACTTTTTCAATTTTTAGAATTTTAACGACCTTTAGGGATAAATGAATTCTTAATAATCAGTTAAATTTAAATTAGGTAATTTTCTTCATTGTCTCCATTGCGACAATGCTATTTGAAATGATGTATATAATTTTAATCTAAAAATATATTACTTAAGAAAGACCAAATGCAATAGACACTTATAAGAAGTTTTTGCACTTTACTCAAAAGCAATATGCTTGACACAACATTGAAGTTTGGGATTGCTTTTTATAATATTCATCCACTAAAGTGTATTTTATACAATTGGGTCCATTACTTTTATTTTTGTCCAATTAACATATTAAAATATGACATTTTTCTCACCATTCAAATGTATTGCCATTAATAATAAATTTAAAAATAAAAACATTGCAATTTTTCAAATTTTAGAATTGTCAAGTCCTATAGGTATAAATACATTCTTAATAATCAATTGAATTTAAATTTTGTAATTTTTTTAATTGTCTCCTTTGCCACAATGCAATTTGAAATGATTTATATAACTTTAGCCAAGAAACATATTCCTTAAGAAAAAGCAAATGCAATGGACTCTAATAAGAAGTCTCCTTACCCCCCTCAAGAGCAATATTATTGACCGAACATTGAGGTTTGGGATTGTTATTTATAATATTCATCTACAAAAGTGTATTTTATAAAATTGAGTCCATTACTTGTAATTTTGTTTAATTAACCTATTCAAATATTATGTTTTTCTTTACCATTCAAAACGCAATGGCATTAACAATAAATTTAAAAATCAAGACATTTTATTTTTTCAACTTTTAGAATTTTAAAGTCTTATAAGGACAAATGTATTGTTAATAATCAGTTTAATTTAAATTTTGTAATTTTTTAAATTGTCTCCTTTGCCACAATGCAATTTGAAATGATTTATATAATTCTAGTCTACAAATATATTATTTAAGAAAAAGCAAATGCAATGGACTCTAATAAGATGTTTTGCCACAACCCTTTAGACACATATGCTTGACCCAACATTAAAGTTTAGGATTACTATTTATAATATTCATCCACTAAAGTGTATGTTTTACAATTCAATCCATTACTTGCATTTTTATTCAATTAACATATTCAAATATTATGTTTTTTTCACCATTCAAATGCAATGACATTTACAATAAATTTAAAAATCAAAACATTACAATTTTTCAATTTGAAGAATTTTAAAGTCGTATAGAGATAAATGCATTATTAATAATCAGTTTAATTTAACTTTTGCAATTTTTTTAATTGTCTCCTTTGCGACAATGCTATTTGCAATGATTTATATAATTTTCGTCTAAAAATATATTACTTGAGAAAAACTAAATAGAATGGGCTCTAATAAGAAGTTTCTCGACTCTCCTTAAAAGTAATATGCTTGACACAACATTGAATCTTGGAGTTGCTATTTATAATATTCATCCATTAAAGTGTATTTTATACAATTAAGTCTATTACCTGTATTTTTGTTCAACTAACATATTCATATATTATGTTTTTCTCAGTATTCAAATGTAATGCTATTAACAATAAATTTAAAAATCAAAACATTGCATTTTTTCAATTTTTAGAATTTTAAAGTCATGTAGGGATAAATTCATTGTTAATAATTAGTTGAATTTAAATTTTCTAGGTTCTTTAATTGTCTCCTTTGCCATAATGCAATTTGAAATGATTTATATAAATTAACAATAAATTTAAAAATCAAAACATTGCATTTTTTCAATTTTTAGAATTTTAAAATCATGTAGGGATAAATGCATTGTTAATAATTAGTTGAATTTAAATTTTCTAGGTTCTTTAATTGTCTCCTTTTCCACAATGCAATTTGAAATGATTTATATAAATTAATAATAAATTTAAAAATCAAAACATTGCATTTTTTCAATTTTTAGAATTTTAAAGTCATGTAGGGATAAATGCATTGTTAATAATTAGTTGAATTTAAATTTTCTAAGTTCTTTAATTGTCTCCTTTGCCACAATACAATTTGAAATGATTTATATAAATTAACAATAAATTTAAAAACCAAAACATTGCATTTTTTCAATTTTTAGAATTTTAAAGTCTTGTAGGGATAAATGCATTGTTAATAATTAGTTGAATTTAAATTTTCTAAGTTTTTTAATTGTCTCCTTTGCCATAATGCAATTTGAAATGATTTATATAATTTTAGTCTACAAACATATTACTTAAAAGAAAGCAAATGCAATGGACTCTTATAAGAAGTTTTCTCATTTCCCTCTAGAGATATATGCTTGGGCAAGCATTGATGCTTGGGATTATTATTTATAATATTCATCCACTAAAATGTATTTTGTACAATTATGTCTATTACTTAAATTTTTGTTTAGTTACTATATTCAAATACTATGTTTTTCTCACAATTCAATTGCAATGGCATTTACAATAAATTTAAAAATCAAAACATTGCACTTTTTCAATTTTTAGAATTTTGAAGTCTTATTGGGTAAATGTATTGTTAATAATTAGTTAATTTAAATTTAGTAATTTGTTCAAATGTCTCTTTTTCCACACTACAATTTGAAATGGTTTGTATAATTTTAGTCTACAAACATATTGTTTAAGAAAAAGAAAATGCAATAGGTTGTAATAAGAAGTTTCCCACTCCCCTCAAGAGTAATATGCTTGACCCAACATAGAAACTTAAGATTGCTATTTACAATATTCATCCACAAAAGTATATTTTATACAATTGAGTCCATTACATGTATTTTTGTTCAATTAACATATTCAAATATTACGTTTTTCTTAGCCTTCAAATGTAATGTCATTAACAATAAATTTAAAAATCAAAATATTGCATTTTTTCAATTTTTAGAATTTTAAAGTCTTGTATGAATAACTATATTGTTAATAATTAGTTGAATTTAAATTTTCTAAGTTTTTTAATTTTCTTTTTTGCCTCAATGCAATTTGAAATGATTTATATAATTTTAGTCTACAAACATATTACTTAAGAAAAAGCAAATACAATGGACTCTAATATGAAGTTTTCCCACTTCCCTTTAGAGATATATGTTTGGCCAAGCATTGATGCTTAGGATTGTTATTTATAATATTCATCCACTAAAGTGTATTTTGTACAATTGTGTCCATTACTTGAATTTTTGTTCAATTACCATATTCAAGTATTATGTTTTTCTCATAATTCAATTGCAATGGCATTTACAATAACTTTAAAAGTCAAAACATTGCACTTTGTCAATTTTTAGAATTTTAAAGTCCTATTGGGTAAATGCATTGTTAATAATTACTTAATTTAAATTTTGTAATTTGTTTAAATGTCTCCTTTTCCACACTGCAATTTGAAATGACTCATATAATTTTATTCTACAAACATATTACTTAAGAAAAAGCAAATGCAATGGATTCTAAAAAGAAGTTTCCCCACTCCCCACAAGAGTAATATACTTGACCCAACATTGAAACTTGGGATTGTTATTTATAAAATTAGTCCACTAAAGTGTATTTTATACAATTGAGTCAATTATTTGTATTTTTTATCAATTAACATATTAAAATATGACATTTTTCTCACCATTCAAATGTATTGCCATTAACAACAAATTTAAAAATGAAAACATTGCAGTTTTTTTATTTTTAGAATTTTAAAGTCTTATAGGGACAAATGTATTGTTAATCATTAGTTGAATTTAAATTTTGCAATTTTTGTTATTATCATTTAAAATGATTTATATAATTCTTGTCAACAAACATATTACTTAAGAAAAAGTAAATGCAATGGACTTCAATAAGAAGATTTTCCATTACGCTCTTGAGATATATATTTGACCCAACATTGAAGTTTGGGATTGCTATTTATCCACTAAAGTGTATTTTATACGATTGAGTCCATTACATGTATTTTTGTTCAATTAACATATTCAAATATTATGTTATCTCACCATTTAAATGTGATTGCATTAACAATAAATTTAAAAATCTAAGCATTGCACTTTTTCAATTTTTAGAATTTTAAAGTCTTATAAGGATAAATGCATTGTTAATAATCAGTTGAATTTAAATTTTGTAATTTTTTTTTATTGTCTCCTTTATCATAATGCAATTTGAAATGATTTATATAATTTTAGTCTACAAACATATTACGTAAGAAAAAGCAAATGCAATGGACTATAATAAGAAGTTTCCCCACTCCCCTCAAGACCAATATGCTTGACCCAACATTGAAGGTTGGGATTGTTATTTATAATTTTCATATACAAAGTGTATTTTATACAATTGAGTCCATTACATGTATTTTTATTTAATTAAAATATTCAAATATTACATTTTTCTCACCATTTAAATGTCATTGCATTAACAATAAATTTAAAAATCCAAGCATTGCACTTTTTCAATTTTTAGAATTTTAAAATACTATAGGGATAAATGTATTATTAATAATCAGTTAAATTTAAATTTTGTAATTTCTTTTATTGTCTTTGTTGTCATAATGCAATTTGAAATGATTTATATAATTTTAGTCTAAAAACATATTACTTAAGAAAAAGCAAATGCAATGAACTATAATAAGAAGTTTCCCTATTTCCCTCAAGACCAATATGCTTAGCCCAACATTGAAGATTGGAAATGCTATTTATAATATTCATCCATTAAAGTGTATTTTATACAATTGAGTCCATTACCTGTATTTTTATTCAATTAACATATTCAAAAATTATGTTTTTCTCACCATTCAAATGCAATTGCATTAACAAAAAATTTAAAAATCAAAACATTGTGCTTTTTACATTTTAAGAATTTTAAATTCTTATAAGGATAAATGCATTGTTAATGATCAGTTGAATTTAAATTTTATAATTTTTTTTATTATCTCCTTTGCCACAAAGCAATTTGAAATGATTTATATAATTTTAGTTTAGAAACATATTACTTAAGAAAAAGCAAATACAATGGATTCTAATAAGGAGTTTCCTACTCCTCTCAAGAGTAATAAGCTTGACCCAACATTGAAGCTTCGGTTTTCTATTTATAATATTCATCCATTAAAGTGTATTTCATACAATTAAGTCCATTACTTGTATTTTTGTTCAATTAACATATCCAAATATTATGTTTTTTTCACCATTTAAATGTAGTGACATTAATAATAAATTTAAAAATCAAAACATTACACTTTTTCAATTTTTAGAATTTTGAGATCCTATAGGGATAAATGCATTCTTAATAATCAATTGAATTTAAATTTTGTGATTTTTTTAATTGTCTCCTTTGCCACACTCCAATTTGAAATGATTTGTATAATTTTATTTTGCAAATATATTACTTAAGAAAAAAAAATGCAATGGACACTAATAATAAGTTTCCCCACTCTTCTTAAGAGCAATATGCTTGGCATAACATTAAATATTAGGATTGCTATTTATAATATTTATCCACTAAAGTGAATTTTATATAATTCAGTCCATTACTTGAATTTTTGTTCAATTAACATATTCAAATATTATGCTTTTCTCACCCTTCAAATGCAATGGCATTTACAAAAAATTTTAAAATCAAAACGTTACAATTTTTCAATTTTTAGAATTTAAAGTTTTATAAGGATAAATGCATTGTTAATAATGAGTTGAATTTAACTTTTGTAATTTTTTTAATTGTCTCTTTTGCAACAATGCTATTTAAAATGATTTATATAACTTTAGTCTAAAAATATATTACTTAAGAAAAACCAAATGCAATAGACTCTGAAAAGAAGTTTCCCCACTCCCCTCAAGAACAATATACTTTATTCAAAATTAAAGTTTGCGATTCATATTTATAATATTCATCCGCTAAAGTGTATTTTATATAGTTGAGTCCATTACATGTATTATTGTTCAATTAACATATTCAAATATTACGTTTTTCTCATCATTTAAATGTAATGCCATTAATAATAAATTTAAAAAACAAAATATTACATTTTTTCAATTTTTAGAATTTTAAAGTCTTATAGTGATAAATGCATTGATAATAATTAGTTGAATTTAAATTTTCTAAGTTTTTTTATTGTCACATTTGCCACAATGTAATTTGAAATGATTTATATGATTTTAGTCTAAAAACATATTACTTGAAAAAAAACAAATGCAATCGATTATAATAAGAAGGTTCCCCACTCCCTTCAAGAGCAATATATTTGACTCAACATTGAGGCTTAGGTTGCTATTTATAATATTCATCAACAAAAGTGTATTTTATACAATTGAGTCCATTACATGTATTTTTGTTCAATTAACATATTCATATATTACTTTTTTCTCAGTGTTCAAATGTAATGCCATTAACAACAAATTTAAAAATCAAAACATCGCATTTTTTTGCTTTTTAGAATTTAAGGTCTTGTAGGAATAAATGCATTTGTCTCCTTTGACACAATGCAATTTTAAATGATTTATATAATTTTAGTCTACAAACATATTACTTCGAAAAAAACAAATGCAATGGACTATAATAAGAAGTTTTCTCACTCCCCTCAAGAGCAATATGCTTGACCCAACATTAAAGTTTGGGATTGCTATTTATAATTTTCATATACAAAAGTGTATTTTATACTATTAAGTCTGTTACTTGTTTTTTTGTTCACTTAACATATTCAAATATTACGTTTTTCTGAGCATTCAAATGTAATACCATTAACAATAAATTTAAAAATCAAAACATTTTGCAATTTTTAAATTTGAAGAATTTTAAAGTCGTATAATGATAAATGCATTGTTAATAATCAATTTAATTTTACTTTTGCAATTTTTTTAATTTCCTTCTTTGCAATAATGTTATTTGAAATGATTTATATAATTTTCATCTAAAAATATATTACTTGAAAAAAACCAAATGAAATGGGCTCTAATAAGAAGTTTCTCGACTCTCATCAAAAGTAATATGCTTGACACAACATTGAATCCTGGAGTTGCTATTTATAAGATTCATCCACTAAAGTGCATTTCATACAATTGAGTCCATTACTTGAATTTTTGTTCAATTACCATATTCAAATATTATGTTTTCTTCACAATTCAAATACAATGACATTTATAATAAATTTAAAAATCATAACATTGCAATTTTTCAATTTTTAGAATTCTAAATTTTTATAGGGATAAATGCATTGTTAATAATCAATTGAATTTAAATTCTGTAATCCTTTGCAAGAATGGTATTTAAAATGATTTTATTACTTAAGTAAAAGCAAATGCAATGGACTCTAATAAGAAGTTTCCCCACTCCCCTTAAGAGCAATATGCTTGATCTAACATTGAAGCTTAGGATTGCTATTGATAATATTCATCCACTAAAGTGTATTTTATATAATTAAGTCCATTATATGTATTTTTGTTCAATTAACATATTCAAATATTACATTTTTGTCACCATTCAAATGTAATGCCATTAACAATAAATTTAAAAATCACAATGCATTGTTAATAATTAGTTGCATTTAAATTTTGTAATTTTCTTAAATGTCTCCTTTGCTACACTGCAATTTGAAGTGGTTTATATAATTTTAGTCCACAAACATATTGCTTAAGAAAAAGCAAATGTAATAGACTTTAACAAGAAGTTTTCACACTTCCCTCTAGAGATATATACTTGGCCAAACATTGATGCTTGTGATTCTTATTAATAATATCCATCCACTAAAGTGCATTTTATACAATTGAGTCCATTACTTGTATTTTTGTTCAATTACCACATTCAAATATTATGTTTCTCTCATAATTCGAATGCAATGGAATTTACAATAAATTTAAAAATTCAAACATTGCACTTTTTCAATTTTTAGAATTTTAAAGTCCTATTGGGTAAATGCAATGTTAATAATCAATTAATTTAAATTTTAGAATTTGCTTAAATGTCTCATTTGCCACACTACAATTTGAAATGGTTTATATAATTTTAGTCTACAAACATATTGCTTAAGAAAAAACAAATGCAAGGGATTCTAATAGGAAGTTTCCCTACTCCCCTCAAAAGCAATATGCTTCACCCAACATTGAAATTTGGGATTTATATTTATAATATTCATTCACTAAAGTGTATTTTATACAAATGAGTCCATTGCATGTATATATGTTCAATTAACATATTCAAATATTACGCTTTTATCACTATTCAAATGTAACAATTAACTCTAACAAGAGGTTTCCCCACTCCCCTCAAGAGCAATATGCTTGACTCAACATTGATACTTAGGATTGTTATTTATAATATAAATCCACAAAAATGTATTTTATACAATAAGTCCATTACGTGTATTTTTGTTTAATTAACATATTTAAATATTATGTTTTTCTCACTATTCAAATGCAATAGCATTTACAATAAATTTAAAAATCAAAACATTGCACTTTTTCAATTTTTACAATTTTAAAGTTCTCTAGGGATAAATGCAATGTTAATAATTAGTTGAATTTAACTTTTGTAATTTTTTTAATTATCTCCTTTGCGACAATACTATTTCAAATGATTTATATAACTTTTGTCTAAAAATATATTACTTAAGAAAAAACAAATGTAATGAACTCTAATAAGAAGTTTCTCCACTCCCCTCAAGAGATTTGCTTAACCCAATATTGATACTTGGAATTGCTATTTGTAATATAGATCCACAAAAATATATTTTATACAATTAAGTCCATTACTTGTATTTTTTTTCAATCAACATCTTCAAATATTATGTTTTTCTCAACATTCATATGTAATGCCATTAATAATAAATTTAAAACTCAAAACAATGCATATTTTCAATTTTTAGAATTTAAATTTTGTAATTTTTTTTAATTGTCTTCTCTCCCACAATGCAATTTGAAATGATTTATATAATTTTAGTCTACAAACATATTATTTAAGAAAAACTAAATGCAATGGACTCTAAAAAGAAGTTTTCCCACTTCCCTCTAAAGATATATGCTTGGCCAAGTATTGATGCTTACGATTGTTATTTATAATATTCATCCATTAAAGTATATTTTATACAAGTGAGACCATTACCTATATTTTTTATCAATTAACATATTCAAATATTATGTATTTCTCACCATTGAAATGTAATGACATTAACAATAAATTTAAAATTCAAAACATTGCAATTTTTCAATTTTTAGAATTTCAATTTCTTATAGGGATGAATGCATTGTTAATAATTAGTTGAATTTAACTTTTGTAATTTTTTTAATTGTCTCCTTTGCAATAATGCTATTTGAAATGATTTATATAATTTTTGTCTAAAAATATACTACTTAAGAAAAAGCAAGTGCAATTGACTCTAATAAGAAGTTTCCCCATTTCCCTCAAGAGCAATATGCTTGACCTAACATTAATGCATGAGATTGTTATTTATGATATAGATCTATAAAAATGTATTTTATAAAATTAAGTCAATTACATGTATTTTTGATTAATTAACATATTCAAATATTACGTATTTCTCACCATTGAAATGTAATGACATTAATAATAAATTTAAAATTCAAAATATTGTAATTTTAAAATTTTTAGAATTTTAATTTCTTATAGGGATAAATGCATTGTTAATAACTAATTGAATTTAACTTTTGTAATTTGTTTAATTGTCTCCTTTGTGACAATGCTATTAAAATGATTAATAAAATTTTTGTCTAAAAATATATTACTTAAGAAAAAACAAATGCAACTAATTCTAATAAAAAGTTTTCCCATTTCCATCAAGAGAAATATGCTTGACCCAACATTGATACTTAGGATTTCTATTTATAATATAAATCTACAAAAATGTATTTTATACAATTAAGTCCAATACATGTATTTTTGATCAATTAACATATTCAAATATTATGTATTTCACACTATTGAAATGTAATGGCATTAATAATAAATTTAAAATTCAAAACATTACAATGTTAATATTTTTGGAATTTTAATTTTTTATAGAGATAAATGCACTGTTTATAATTAGTTGAATTTAACTTTTGTCATTTTTTTTTAATTATCTCCTTTGCGACAATGCTATTTGAAATGATTTATATAATTTTTGTCTAAAACTATATTACTTAAGAAAAAGCAAATGCAATTGACTCTAATAAAAAGTTTCCCCATTTCCCTCAAGAGCAATATGCTTGACCCAACATTGATACTTAGGATTGCTATTTATAATATAGATCTACAAAAATGTATTTTTGATCAATTAACATATTCAAATATTATGTATTTCTCACCATTGAAATGTAATGACATTAACAATAAATTTAAAATTCAAAACATTGCAATGTTAATATTTTTAGAATTTTAATTTCTTATAGGGATAAATGCATTGTTTATAATTAGTTATATTTCACTTTTGTAATTTTTTTTAATTATCTCCTTTGCGACAATGCTATTTGGAATGATTTATATAATTTTTGTCTAAAAATATATTACTTAAGAAAAAGCAAATGCAATGAACTCTAATAAAAGGTTTCCCCACTCCCCTCAAAAGTAATATACTTGACCCAACATTAATTTTTGGGATTGCTATTTGTATTATAGATCTATAAAAATGTATTTTATAAAATTGAGTCCATTACTTGTATTTTTTTTCAATCAACATCTTCAAATATTATATTTTTCTCAACATTTATATGTAATGCCATTAACAACAAAATTTAAAAATCAAAACAGTGCATATTTTCAATTTTTAGAATTTAAAGTCTTATAGGGACAAATGCATTGTTAATAATCAATTGAATTTAAATTTTGTAATTTTTTTAATTGTCTTCTGTGCCACAATGTAATTTGAAATGATTTATATAATTTTAGTCTACAAACATATTACTTAAGAAAAACCAAGTGTAATGGACTCTAAAAAGAAGATTTCCCACTTCCCTTTAAAGATATATGCTTGGCCAAGCATTAATGCTATGGATTGTTATTTATAATATTCATTCATTAAATTATATTTTATACAAGTGAGCCCATTAACTGTATTTTTGTTCAATTAACATATTTAAATATTATGTACTTATCACCATTGAAATGTAATGGCATTAACAATAAATTTAAAATTCAAAACATTGTAATTTTTCAATTTTTAGAATTTTAATTTCTTATAGGGATAAATGCACTATTAATAATTAGTTAAATTTAACTTTTGTAATTTGTTTAATTGTCTCCTTTGTGACAATGCTATTTGAAATGATTTATATAATTTTTTTCTAAAAATATCTTACTTAAGAAAAAACAAATGAAATTGACTCTAATAAGAAGTTTCCCTATTTCTCTCAAGAGCAATATGCTTGACCCAACATTGATGCTTATGATTGCTATTTATAATATAGATCTACAAAAATGTATTTTATACAATTAAGTCCATTACATGTATTTTTGATCAATTAACATATTCAAATATTATGTATTTCTCACCATTGAAATGTAATGACATTAATAATAAATTTAAAATTCAAAATATTGCAATGTTAAAATTTTTAGAATTTTAATTTCTTATAAGGATAAATGCACTATTTATAATTAGTTGAATTTAACTTTTGTAATTTTTTTTTAATTATCTCCTTTGCGACAATGCTATTTGAAATGATTTATATAATTTTTGTTTAAAAATATATTACTTAAGAAAAAGCAAATGTAATGAATTCTAATAAAAAGTTTCCCCACTCCCCTCAAAAGTAATATACTTGACCCAACATTGATACTTGGGATTGCTATTTGTAATATATATCCACAAAAATGTATTTTATACAATTGAGTCCATTATTTGTATTTTTTTTTTCAATCAACATCTTCAAATATTATGTTTTTCTCAACATTCATATGTAATGCCATTAACAATAAATTTAAAAATCAAAATATTACATATTTTCAATTTTTAGAATTTAAATTCTTATAGGGACAAATGTATTGTTAATAATCAATTGAATTTAAATTTTGTAATTTTTTTAATTGTCTTTTGTGCCACAATATAATTTGAAATGATTTATATAATTTTAGTCTACAAACATATTACTTAAGAAAAACCAAATGCAATGGACTTTAAAAAGAAGTTTTCCCACTTCCCTCTAAAGAGATATGATTGGCCAGGCATTGATGCTTGGGATTGTTATTTATAATATTCATCCATTAAAGTATATTTTATACAAGTCAGCCCATTACCTATATTTTTGATTAATTAACATACTAAAATATTATGTATTTCTCACCATTGAAATGTAATGACATTAACAATAAATTTAAAATTCAAAACATTGCAATTTTAAAAGTTTTAAAATTTTAATTTCTTATAGGGACAAATGTATTGTTAATAATTAGTTGAATTTAACTTTTGTAATTTTTTTAATTGTCTCCTTTGCAACAATGTTATTTGAAATGATTTATATAATTTTTGTCTAAAATATATATTACTTAACAAAAAAGTAAATGAAATGGACTCTAATAAGAAGTTTTCCCACTCCCATCAAGAGTAATATACTTGACCTAATATTGAAGTTTAGGATTGTTATTTATAATATTCATCCACTAAAGTGTATTTTATACAATTGAGTCCATTACATGTATTTTTGTTAAATTAATATATTCAAATATTATGTTTTTCTCAACATTTAAATGTAATGTCATTAACAATAAATTTAAAAATCAAGACATTGCATTTTTTCAATTTTTAGAATTTAAAGTCTTATAGGGACAAATGCATCGTTAACAATGAGTTGAATTTAAAATTTGTAATTTTTTCTAATTATCTCCTTTGCCACAATGCAATTTGAAATGATTTATATAATTTTAGTCTGCAAACATATTACTTAATAAAAATCAAATGCAATGGACTCTAATTAGAAGTTTCGCCACTCCCTTCAAGTGCAATATGCTTGAGCCAACATTAAAGTTTGGGATTGCTTTTTTTAATCTTCACCCACTAAAGTGTATTTTATACAATTGAGTCTATTAGTTAATTTTTTTCTCAATTAACATAGTCAAATATTATATTTTTCTTATAATTCAAATATAACAACGTTAATAATAAATTTAAAAATTAAAATATTGTATTTTTTCAATTTTTAAAATTTTAACATTTTATAGGGACAAATGCATTATTAATAATTAGTTGAATTTAAATTTTGTAATTTTTTTACAATGCTATTTGAAATGATTTATGTTATTTTATTCTCAAAATATACTACTTAAGAAAATGTCAATGCAATGGACTCTAATAAGAAGGTTCCCCACTCCCCTTAAGAGCAATATGCTTGACACAACATTAAAACTTGAGATTGCTATTTATAATATTCATCCACAAAAGTTTATTTTATACAATTGAGTTTATTACTTGTATTTTTGTTTAATTAACATATTCAAATATTATGTTTTTCTCACCATTCAAAATGCAATGGTATTAATAATAAATTTAAAAATCAAAACATTGCAATTTTTCAACTTTTGGAATTTTAAAGTCTTATAGGGATAAATGCAATATTAATAATCTGTTGATTTTAAATTTTGGAATTTTTTTTAATTGTCTCTTTTGCCACAATGCAATTTGAAATGATTTATATAATTTTAGTCAACAAACATATAACTTAAGAAAAAACAAATGCAATAGACTCTTATAAGAAGTTTCCCCACCCCCCAAAAGCAATATGCTTGACCTAATATTGCAACTTGGGATTGCTATTTATAATATTCATCCACAAAAGTGTATTTTATACAATTGAGGCCATTAATTGAATTTTTGTTCAATTAACATATTGAAATATTATGTTTTTCTCACCATTTAAATGTTATGGCATTTACAATATATTAAAAATCAAAACATTGTAATTTTTCAATTTTAAGAATTATAAAGTTTTATAGGGATAAATGCATTATTTTTTATTAGTTGAATTTAACTTTCGTAATTTTATTAATTGTCTCTTTAGCGATAATGCTATTTGAAATAATTTATATAACTTTAGTCTAAAAATATATTACTTAAGAAAGACCAAATGCAATAGACACTTATAAGAAGTTTCTGCACTCCACTCAAGAGCAATATGCTTGACGCAACATTGAACCTTGAGATTGCTATTTATAATATTCATCTACTAAAGTGTATTTTATACAATTATGTCCATTACTTGTATTTTTGTTCAATTAACATATCCAATATTATATTTTTCTCACCATTCAAAAGCAATGAAATTTACAATAAATTTAAAAATCAAAAGATTGCACTTTTTCTATTTTTAGAATTTTAAAGTCCTATAAGGATAAATGCATTGTTATTAATGAGTTAAAGTTAACTTTGGTAATTTTTGTAATTGTCTCCTTTGCAACACTACTATTTGAAAAGATTTATATAATTTTAGTCTAAAAATATACTACTTAAGAAAATACCAATGCAATAGACTCCAATAAGAAGTTTTCCTACTCCCCTCAAGAGCAATATGCTTGACCCAACATCGAAGCTTGGGGTTGCTATTTATAATAGTCTTCCACTAAAGTGTATTTTATACAATTGAGTCCATTACTTGTGTTTTTGTTTAATTAATATATTCAAATATTACATTTTTTCACCATTCAAATGTATTGCCATTAACAATAAATTTAAAAATGAAAATATTGTATTTTTTCAATTTTTAGAGTTTTAAAGTTCTATAGGGACAAATACATTGTTAATAATCAGTTGAATTTAAATTTTGTAATTTTTTTTAATCGTCACCTTTGCAATAATACTATTTGAAATGATTTATATAATTTTAGTCTAAAAATATATTACTTAAGCAAAAGCAAATACAATGAACTTTAATAAGAAGTTTCTCCACTCCCCTCAAGAGCAATATGTTTGACCCAATATTGAAGTTTATGATTGCTATTTATAATATTCATTTATTAATGTGTATTTTATACAATTTTGTCCAATACTTGTATTTTTGTTCAATTAACATATTCAAACATTATGCTTTTCTCACCATTCAAATGTATTGCCATTAACAATAAATTTAAAAATCAAAACATTGCATTTTTTCAATTTTTAGAATTTTAAAGTTTATCAGCCAAATTTAAATTTTGTAATTTTTTTAATTTTTTACTTTGTCATAATGCAATTTGAAATGATTTATATAATTTTAGTCTATAAACATAGTACTTAAAAAAAACAAATACAATGAACTCTAATAAGAAGTTTTATCACTACCTTTTAGAGATATATGCTTAACCCAACATTGAAACTTAGGATTGCTATTAATAATATTTATTCATTAAAGTGTATTTATACAATTGAGTCCATTACCTATATTTTTGTTCAATTAACATATTCAAATATTATGTTTTTCTCACTTTTTAAAAGTAATGCCATTAACAATAAATTTAAAAATCAAAACATTGCACTTTTTCAATCTTTAGAAATTTAAAAACCTATAAAGATAAATGCATTGTTGATAATCAGGTGGATTAAAATTTTGTAATTTTTTTAATTGTCTCCTTTGCCACAGTGCTATTTGTAATGATTTATATAATTGTAGTCTACAAACATATCACTTGAGAGAAAGCAAATGCAATGGACTTTAATAAGAAGTTTTCCCATTCCCCTCTAGAGATATACGTTTGGCCCAACATTAAAGCTTGGATTGCTATTTAGAATGTTCATCCACTAAAGTTTATTTTATACAATTGAGTCCATTACTTGAATTTTTGTTCAATTAACATTTTCAAATATTATGTTTTTTCTCACCATTCAAATGCAATGACATTTATAAT
Source organism: Bruguiera hainesii (assembly GCA_023213295.1). Taxonomy (NCBI): domain Eukaryota; kingdom Viridiplantae; phylum Streptophyta; class Magnoliopsida; order Malpighiales; family Rhizophoraceae; genus Bruguiera; species Bruguiera hainesii. The sequence goes on along the minus strand of JAHOYR010005616.1, from coordinate 30,576 downwards.
AAATGTAGAAATCAAAACATTGCAATTTTTCAATTTTAAGAATTATAAAGTCTTATAGGGATAAATACATTATCATTAATCAGTTGAATTTAACTTTTGTAAATTTTTTAATTGTCTCCTTAGTGATAATTCTATTTGAAATAATTTATATAATTTTAGTCTAAAAATATATTACTTAAGAAAAACCAAATGCAATGGAGAAGTTTCCCCACTCCCCTTAAGTGCAATATGTTTGATAGAACATTGAAGTTTGGGATTGCTATTTATAATATTCATCTACTAAAGTGTATTTTATATTATTAAGTCCATTACTTGTATTTTTATTCAATTAACATATTTAAATATTATGTTCTTCTTACTATTCAAATGTTATGACATTTACAATATATTAAAAATAAAAAAAATTGGAAATTTTCAATTTCAAGAATTATAGTCTTATAGGGATAAATGCATTGTTATTAATCAGTTGAATTTAATTTTTGTAATTTTTTTAATTGTCTTCTTAGCGATAATGCTATTTAAAATGATTTATATAATTTTAGTTTACAAAGATATTACTTAAGAAAAAGCAAATGCAATGAACTCTAAAAAGAAGTTTTCCCACTTCCTTCTAGAGATATATGCTTGCCCAAGCATTGAAATTTAGGATTGTTATTTATAATATTCATCCATTACCTGTATTTTTGTTCAATTAATATATTCAAATATTATGATTTTCTCACCATTCAAATGTAATGACATTAACAATAAATTTAAAACATTGCAATTTTTCAATTTTTAGAATTTTAATTTCTTATATGGATAAATGCATTATTAATAATTAGTTGAATTTAATTTTTGTAATTTTTTAATAGTCTCTTTTGCGACAATACTATTTGAAATGATTTATATAATTTTAGTCTAAAAATATATTACTTAAGAACAAGCAAATGCAATTGATTCTAATAAGAAGTTTCCCCATTCTTATCAAAAGTAATATGCTTGACCCAACTTTAAAGTTTAGGATTGTTATTTATAATACAGATCCATAAAAATGTATTTTATACAATTGAGTCCATTACTTGTATTTTTGTTCAATCAACATATTCAAATATTATGTTTTTCTCAACATTCATATGTAATGCTATTAATAATAAATTTAAAATTCAAAACATTGCATTTTTCAATTTTTAGAATTTTGAAATCTTGTAGGGACAAATGCATTGTTAAGAATTAGTTCAAGTTAAATCTTGTAACTTTTTTAATTTTCTCCTACGTCATAATGCAATTTGAAATGATTTATATAATTTTAGTTTACAAACATATTACTTAAGAAAAAAAAATGCAATGAACTCTAATAAGAAGTTTCCCCACTCCCCTCAAGAGCAATATGTTTGACCTAACATTAAATCTTGGGATTGCTATTTATAATATTCATCCACTAAAGTGCATTTTATACAGTTGAGTCCATTACTTGTATTTTTGTTCAATCAACATATTCAAATATTATGTTTTTTTCAACATTCATATGTAATGCCATTAACAATAAATTTAAAATTGAAAACATTGCACTTTTTCATTAGAATTTTGAAGTCTTGTAGGGACAAATGCATTGTTAGTAATTAGTTCAATTTAAATCTTATAATTTTTTTAATTTTCTCCATTGCCATAATGCAATTTGAAATGATTTATATAATTTTAGTCTACAAATATATTACTTAAGAAAAAACAAATGCAATGGACTCTAATAAGAAGTTTCCCCACTTCCCTCAAGAGTAATATACTTGACCCAACATTGAAATTTGGGATTGCTATTTATAATATTCATCCACTAAAGTGTATTTTATACAATTAATTCCATTACATGTATTTTTGTTCAATTAACATATTCAAATATTACATTTTTCTCAGCATTCAAATGTAATGCCATTAATAATAAATTTAAAAATCTAAACATTGCATTTTTTCAATTTTTAGAATTTAAGTTCTTATAGGGACAAATGCATTATTAATAATCAAATGAATTTAAATTTTGTAATTATTTTAATTGTCTCTTTTGCTACAATTCAATTTTGAAATGATTTATATAATTTTAGATTACAAACATATTACTTAAGAGAAAACAAATGCGATGGACTCTAAAAAGATATTTTCCCACTTCCCTTTAAAGATATATGCTTGGCCAAGCATTGAAACTTGACATTGTTATTTATAATATTCATCTATTAAAGTGTATTTTATACAATTGAGTCCATTACCTATATTTTTGTTCAATTGACATACTCAAATATTATAGTTTTCTCACCATTCAAATGTAATGGCTTTTACAATAAGTGTAAAAATCAAAACATTGCAAATTTTCAATTTTAAGAATTATAAAGTCTTATAAAGATAAGTGCATTATTATTAATTAGTTAAATTTAACTTTTGTAATTTTTTTAATTGTCTCATTAGTGATAATAATATTTAAAATGATTTATATAATTTTAGTCTAAAAATATATTACTTAAGAAAAACCAAATACAATGAACTCTTATAAGAAGTTTCCCCACTCCCCTTAAGAGTAATATGTTTGACATAACATTGAAATTTGGGATTGCTATTTATAATATTGAAGCAATTTAACATGATGTATATAATTTTAATATGCAAGCATATTACTTAAAAAAAGGTGAATGCAATAGACTATAATAAGAAGTTTTCTCATTCCCTTATCGAGATGTATGGTTGGCCCAAGATTAAAGTTTGGGATTGCTATTTATAATATTTATCCACTAAAGTGTACTTTATACAGTTAAGTCCAGTACACATATTTTATTTCAATTAACATATTCAAATATTGTATTTTTCTCATTATTCAAATGCAATGACTTTGACAATAAATTTAAAAATCAAAACATTACATTTTTTCAATATTTACAATTTTATAATTTTATAAGGATAAATGCTTTGTTAATAATTAGTTGAATTTAAATTTTAAATTTTGTAATTTTTTTAATTATCTTTATTGCCACAATGCAGTTTGAACTGATTTATATAATTTTAGTTTATATATATATTGCTTATGAAAAAGTAAATGCAATGGACTCTGATAAGAAGTTTTCTTATTCCCCTATAAAGATATATGCTTAGCCCAATATTGAAATTTGGGATTGTTAATTATAATATTCATCCACTAAAGTGTATTTTATGTCATTGAGTCTATTTCTTGTATTTTTGTTCAATTAACATATTCAAATATTATATTTTTCTCGCCATTCAAATGCAATAGCATTTACAGAAAATTTAAAAATCAAAACATTGCATTTTTCCAATTTTTAGAATTTTAAGTCTTATAGTGACAAGTGCATTTTTAATAATTAGATGAATTTAAATTTTGTGATTTTTTTTAATTGTCTCCTTTGCCACAGTGCAATTTGAAATGATTTATATAATTTTAGTTTACAAATATATTACTGAAGAAAAAACAAATGCAGTGGATTCGAATAAAAAGTTTTTCATTCCCTTTAAAGATATATGTTTTGCCTAATATTGAAGTTTGGAATTGTTATTTATAATATTCATCCACTAAAGTGTATTTTATACCATTGAGTCCATTTCTTGTATTTTTGTTAAATTAACATATTCAAATATTATTTTTTTCTCACCATTCAAATGCAATGACATTTACAGAAAATTTAAACATCAAAACATTGCATTTTTTTCAATTTTTAAAATTTTAAAGTCTTCTAGCAAAAAATGCATTGTTAATAATCAATTGAATTTAAATTTTGTAATTTTTTTAATTGTCTCCTTTGTCACAATGCATTTTGAAATGATTTATATAATTTTAGTCTAAATACATATTACTTAAGAAAATGTAAATGCAATGGACTCTAATAAGAAGTTTTCTCATTCCTCTCTAGAGATATATGTTTGGCCCAATATTGAAACTTGGGATTACTATTTATAGTATTAATCCACTAAAGTGTATTTTATACAATAAAGTCCATTAAATGTATTTTATTTCAATTAACATATTCAAATATTATGTTTTTCTCACTATTCAGATGCAATGGCTTTAGCTATAAATTTAAAAATCAAAATATTGTATGTTTTCAATTTTTAGAATTTTATAGTCTTATATGGATAAATGAATTGTTAATAAGTTGAATTTAAATTTCGTAATTTTTTTAATTGTCTCCATTGTCATAGTGCAATTTGAAATGATTTATATAATTTTAGTTCACAAACATATTAGTTAAGAAAAAACAAATACAATGTACACTAATAAAAAGTTTTCTCACTCCCCTCTAAAGATATATGTATGACCGAACATTGAAAGTTGTGATTTTTATTTATAACAATCATCCACTAAAGTATATTTTATACAATTGTGTCCATTACATGTATATTATTTCAAGGAACATATTCAACTATTGTATTTTTCTCACTTTTCAAATGCAATGACTTTGGTAATAAATTTAAAAATCAAAGTATTGCATTTTTTTTCAATTTTTAGAATTTTATATTTTTATGGGGATAAATGCTTTATTCATAATCAGTTAAATTTAAATTTAGTAATTTTTTTAATTGTCTCCATTGTCACATAGTAATTTGAAATGATTTATATAATTTTAGTCTACATACATATTGCTTAAGAAAACGTAAATGCAATGGACTTTAATAAGAAGTTTTCCCATTCTCCTGTTGAGATATATGTTTGGCCCAACATTAAAGATTGAGATTGCTATTTATAATATTCATCCACTAAAGTGTATTTTATTTCAATTGACGTATTCAAATATTATTTTTTTCTTACAATTCAAATGCAATGACTTTAACAATAAATTTAAAAATCAAAACATTGCATTTTTTAAATTTTTAGAATTTTAAATTCTTATAAGTATAAATGCATTATTAATAGTCAATTAAATTTAATTTTTGTAATTTTTTTAATTATCTCCATTACCACAGTGCAATTTGAAATGATTAATATAATTTTAGTCTACATACATATTATTTCAGAAAAAGTAAATGCAATGAACTCTAATAGGAAGTTTTCTCACTCCCCTATAGAGATATATGCTTGGCCCAACATTGAAACTTGGGATTACTCTTTATAATATTCATCGAACATAGTGTATTTTATACAATTAAGTCCATTACTTGAATTTTTGTTCATTTAACATATTCAAATATTGTGTTTTTCTCACCATTCAAATGCAATGACTTTGGTAATAAATTTAAAAATTAAAATATTGCATTTTTCAATTTTTAGAATTTTTTATTCATATGGGGATAAATGTTTTGTTAATAATCAGTTGAATTTAAATTTTGTAATTTTTTTAATTGTCTCCATTGCCACAATACAATTTGAAATGATTTATATAATTTTAGACTACATACATATTTCTTAAGAAAAAGTAAATGCAATGGACTCTAATAAGAAGTTTTCCTATATCCCTTTAGAGATATATGTTTGGCCTAACATTGAAACTTGAGATTGTTGTTTATAATATTTATCGACTAGAGTGTATTTTATACAATTAAGTCCATTACTTGTATTTTTGTTCAATTAACATATTCAAATATTATATTTTTCTCACCATTCAAATGCAATGGCTTTAGCAATAAATTTGAAAATCAAAACATTGCATTTTTTCAATTTTTAGAATTTTAAAGTCTTATAATAAATTTGAAAATCAAAACATTGCATTTTTTCAATTTTTAGAATTTTAAAGTCTTATAAGGATAAATTTATTGTTAATAATTCGTTGAAGTTTGAATTTTGTTATTTTTCTAATTGTCTCCTTGGCCATAATACAATTTGAAATGATTTATATAATTTTAATCTACAAACATATTCCTTAAGGAAAAGCAAATGTAGTGCACTCTAATAATAAGTTTTCCCACTTCTCTCTAGAGTTATATGCTTAACCCAACATTAAAGCTTGTGATTACTATTTATAACATTCATCCCTTAAAGTGTATTTTATACAATTGAGTCCACTACTTGTATATTATTTCAATTAACATATTCAAATATTATGTTTTTCTCACAATTCAAATGCAATAAGATTAACAATAAATTTAAAAATCAAAGCATTGCATTTTTTCAATTTATAGAATTTCAAACTCTTGTAGGGGTAAATGCATTGTTAATAATTAGTTGAATTTAAATTTTGTAATTTTTTTAATTGTCTCCTTTCCCATAGTGTAATTTGAAATGATTTATATAATTTTAATCTGCAAACATATTACTTAAGGAAAAGTAAATGTAATGTACTCTAATAAGAAGTTTTTTCATTCCCCTATAGAGATATATGTTTGGCCCAACATTGAAGTTTAGGATTGTTGTTTATAATATTCATTCACTAAAGTGTATTTTATACCATTGAGTCTATTACTTATATTTTTGTTTATTTAACATATTCAAATATTATATTTTTTCTCACCATTCAAATGTAATGACATTAACAATATATTTAAAAATCAAATTATTGTATTGTTTCAATTTTTACAAATTTAAACTCTTATAGGTATAAATGCATTGTTAATAGTCAATTAAATTTAATTTTTATAATTTTTTTAATTTTCTCCTTTGCCACAATGCAATTTGAAATGATTTATCTAATTTTAGTCTACAAACATATTACCTAAGAAAAAGCAAATACAATACACTCTAATAGGAAATTTTCCCACTCCTCTATAAAGATATATGCTTGGCCCAACATTGAAGTATGAGATTACTATTTATAATATTAATCCATTGGAGTGTACTTTATATCATTCAATCCATTACTTGTATTTTTGTTCATTTAACATATTCAAATATTATGTTTTTCTCACCATATAAATGCAATAGCAGTAACAATATATTGAAAAATCAAAACATTACATTTTTTCAACTTTTAGAATTTTAACATCCTGTAGGGATAAATGCATTGTTAATAATCAGTTGAAATTAAATTTTGTAAATTTTTTCTCCTTTGCCACAATGCTATTTGAAATAATTTATATCATTTTATTCTAAAAACATATCATTTAAGAAAAAGCAAATACAATGCACTGTAATAAGAAGTTTTCCTACTCCCCTTTAAAGATATATGCATGACCCAACAATGAAACTTGTGATTGCTATTTAAAATATTTATGCACTAAAGTGTATTTTATACAATTGAGTCCATTACTTGTATTTTTATTCAATTAACATATTCAATTATTATGTTTTTTCTCACCATTCAAAATGTAATGACATTAGCAATAAAATTAAAAATCAAAACCTTGCATTTTTTCAATTTTAAGGATTTTAAAGTCCTAAAGGGTAACAGGTTATATGTTCCCAAAGGTGTAAGCTTCAAGAGGGAGATCTTGTAGGAGTGCCATGACTCCTAATGGGTTGGTCATCTAGGCATGGAACGGATGATAACCTTACTAGCCCATTGCCACTATTGGCCAAAGATGGAAGACAACATTGAGGTGCACATAAAGACGTGCATTGTTTGTCAACAGGACAAGGTTGAGAGGCAAAAGGAAGCGGGGTTACTGCAACCACTACCCATTCTAACAAAACCTTAGGTGTTGGTTTCGATGGACTTCATTAGTGGGTTTCCAAAAGTTGATGGCAAGGGTTTTGTCATGGTGGTGGTTGATTAGTTCTTAAAGTATGTTGTGTTCATTCTAGCCCTGTCTTCATGTCAAGCAGAGATGGTTGCTGAATTATTCTACAAACAGGTGGTTAAGTACTTTGGTTTGCCAGAAGATATCATGAGTGATCAGGATCCTTGCTTTATGGATAGGTTTCGGACAACTCTATTCAACATGATGGGATCGGAGTTAAAGTTTTCCACTGCCAACCATCCTTAAACAGATGGCTAGATAGAGCGAATTAATGGCCTATTAGAGGAGTATCTTCAGCACTACATGACTGCAAGCCAACGAAATTGGCTAGAGTTACTAGATTATGTGCAGTTTTGCTACAATCTTCACTGAGTATCATCAACAGGGATGAGTCCCTTTGAGCTGGCAATGGGGCATCAGCCCCTTACTCCAAATGAGATAGCACGGACAAGCCCTGGAGGGAAGTGCCCAGCAGCCTACCGATATGCTTGTTCTAAACAAGAGTTGGTCGGTGAGGCCCACGACAGCTTAAATAAAGGGTCCTGATGCATGAAGAAGTATGTAGACAGGAGAAGGCAAGGCCTTAAGTTCCAAGTTGGGGACAAAGTTCTACTTAAACTGACTCCTTAAATATGGAAGAAGATTAGCAGTAAGACGGTGCATCGCAGGTTGATTCCCAAGTATAATGGTCCATTTGTGGCGGTAAAGAAAGTTGGCAATGTTGCTTATCAATTGCAACTACTAGAAAGGTTAAAAGTCCATCCAACTTTCCATGTGAGCTTCTTGAGACCCTTTCATGAGGAAGATGGGGTCGAACCTCCAAGGAGGCAGACAAGGAATGCTCCCTCAACCATTTGAGTGGAGTTCCAACATTAAGTGGAGAATATTCTGAACCAAAGGATGCAAGGACAAAGCAAGAAGAATCGCCAGGAAGTGGAAAGATGCTCTGAACAGGGAGGATAGTTGGGAGAGGGACATGACATTACGGTAGTTTAAGAAGCAGATCCAATACTACCAATCAACCCTACCAACAAGGACATTGGGTTCAACGGGTGGGGATGGTTTGTTTGCCCTTTAGATTCCTCGATACAAAAATGCAAGCATTAGCAATATCTTATGCCAATGCTTGGCATGGAGTCCGCGTGAGTCAGGCACATCAAAGGAAATAAGGCAGCAGGTTAGGGCATTGGTGCAAAGGAGAGGGTGTTAGATCATTGGTTGGGCAGCAGGTTGTGCTAGCAGGCTGCCAATTGAGGGAGTGATCACTCAATTACTCTAATGAGTCCTCCTATCAGAAAGCCAAATTCCCTAATGTTCTATAAGGGAGTGTACATGTCTCCTTGAGAGATTAGCCAAAGAAAGAGTGGCTAACAGGAGCCCCACATGAAATTGGTGCATCGGCAGGGGTCCAGGCTAACACACAAGCTGGGCAGCAGAGGGATAGGTGGCAGCATTGGCGAAGTTCTGCCCATGCACCATGAAAGGAGGAGTTCATGGCATATGGGGTAGAACCACTAAAGCCTCTGCAACCTTATCTATAGAGATCATGGGAAGGGATGACTGCATGAGTTTGATGTATTGATAGACTCTCCTTGAAGCAAGGAGAATGTGGGCAGGCAGTAGATAAAGGTTGAACCAGTCCAATGTGAGGTGGCAGGCTCTCCTTGATTACAGCCCCATGTTCTACCTAGTTTGTAAGAAGTGCTCTTAGTAGTGGGGAATGCCCCACTAAGCATGATTGGCTTGGCAGCCAAGTCATGCAGCCTATATGTATGGGTGTGTAAGGTGTTGGCCAAGGATACCAAGGATATTAGCATATATCTAGACACGAGAGAGAGAAAGTGTAGAGAGAGAAACACTTGTAAGTCTTGGCAATCCTTTATACTTTGTATTAAGTAGTAAAGGTTAGGAGGGTTTCCCGTAAGTGTGTTGTTATCTGTGTATGTGAGTTTGACTGAGACTAAGCAGGCTACTTAGTGCCTTCACAAGGCCAAAATTTGTACAAGACAGTTGGCCCTATGACAACTACCATAAGGAGATCGAGATTGTCGTGATTAAGGAAAATGCAAAAGAAGATAAAGAGACAACCATCGCTTGATTTTTGCAATGGCTAAATAGAGACATAGCCAAGGTGGTTGAGTTGCAACACTACGTGGAATTAGAATACATGATGCACATCGCAATGAAAGTTGAAAGACAACTTAAATGAAAGGGTTCTACATTGTTTGGGTAGAATTCAAGTTCTACCACATTTTGGAAGCTAAATTGGAGTAAAAGGGAGGATAAGTTCAATTACATGTCCAAAGTCATGCTATCCAAGAGCAAGAATGTGAGTTTTAGCAAGGAGACAAGTAATCCTGATCCTTAACCAAGTAAAAATGGGGATATTAAATGTTTTAAGTGTTTGGGAAGAGGTCACATTGCATCTCAATGTCCAAATATGCGAGTAATGCTCTTGAAAGGTAATGATGATGTTGAAACTCTAAGTAAATCAAATGATGATGATATCGTGCCACCATCAAAGGGTAAAAGTCATGAAGAGGAGTATCTAGTTAATGGAGTAACTCTCATCACAAGGCTTGAATTGAATGTGCAAGTGAAGGAAGAAAAGGAGATGTAATGAGATAAAATCTTTCATAAAAGATATCTCATCAAAGATAAGGTATGTAGTATGATTATTGATGGTGGGAGTTGCAATAATGTAGCTAGCACAATTATGGTTGAAAAGCTGAATTTATCAACTATAAAACATCTTATGCCATATAAACTTCCATGGTTGAATGACATTGGTGAAGTTAGGGTAAATAAATAAATACTTGTGTCATTTTTTACCGGATGATACCATGTTGAAGTTTTATGTGATGTTAAACCTATACATGTAGGCCATATTTTATTTGGAAGGTGACGACATTTTGACAAACGAGTCATGCATGATGGTTTCAAGAATCGATATTCCTCTGTAATGAATGAAAAACTTGTCACTCTTGTACCATTATCACCTCAACAAACTTATGAGGAACAATTAAGGATTAAAAATAAGAGTGAAACAAAAAGAGAGATTGAAAAGAGAAAGATAATCAAAACGAAAAAAAGGAGAAAAAGTGGCAACACAAGACACAAAGAGAGAGAGAGAAGAATAAAATAGAAAGTTTCTATGCAAAAGAAAGTAATGTTGAAAGAGCATTTTATGCCGAATAGCTTATGATTGTACTTTTGTACAAGGAGACTTATTTTAGCACTAACAAGTTTGACTCGTCTTCACCTAGTATTGTTATTTCTCTTTTGTAGGAATTTGAAGATGTATTTCTTAAGGATGTTTTGAGTGCATTGCCACCTAAGAGGAATTGACATCAAATTGATTTTATCCTTGGTGCATCCATCCTAAACTGGCCAGTATATAGGAGTAACTTAAGGAGATAAAGGAGCTTTAAAGGTAGGTTAATGAACTTATGTCAAAAGTATATGTGAGAGAAAGCATAAGTTCCTATGTAGTTCCTGTCCTACTTATACCGAACAAAGATGAAACTTGGAGGATGTATGTTGACTATTGAGCAATCAACAAAATCACTATACAGTATTTTCACCCTATACCTAGGTTAGATGACATACTAGATGAATTGTATAATTCATATGTCTTGTCTAAAATTGATTTAAAAAGTGGATATCACTAGATTTGGATGAGAGAAGGAATGAGTGGAAAACAACTTTCAAAACTAAGTATGGTTTACATAAATGGCTTGTTATGCCATTTGGTCTCATTAATGCACTAAGCACCTTTATATGGTTAATGAGTCATTTTTTGTGTCCATTTATTGGTGAATTTTTGGTTGTGTATTTTGATGATATTTTGGTTTATGGCAAAAGCCTAAAAGAGAATCTTGATCATTTATGTTTTGTTTTAATTGTTTTACATTCTGAGAAAATTGTATGCTAACTTTAGAAAATATTCCTTTTGTACTAATTAGATTATATTTCTTGGCTATGTTATGAGTGCTAAAGGTATTAAGATTGATGAGGAAAAGTTAGGGTAATCCCTGATTGGCCTACACATAAGCAAACCTAATTTAAACCCTAATGCTCTAATACCAACTAATGTGAACCCCATAAAGTACAATGAAATGCATAAGCAAAACTAGGAATTCAAAACTCTAAGAAAGTTAAATTTTGCTTAACAAGAGTAAAACCTTGAGCCAATGTTTAAAGGAACATCAATGTAGGAAGAAACCTAGACCCAATGTTCAAAGGAACACGAACCAAAGGTATAAAGAAGAATATAGATGCCCCTCTCATAAAAGAAGGCAATTGAGAGTGATAAGTTAGGTTGAAATACCACAAGACATAATTTTGATAAGTACACAAAGTTTAATGAATAACTAAGAGAGAAAATTCTCACTTTTTTTTCACTAATGATGTATCCCTTTTAACAATGAAATCAAGCCTATTTATAGGCTTAAGTAACAACCCTAACCATAGAAATAAGAAAAACCTCCTAAATAAGCTAATAACAAACAAATCGGATCTGGTTCAGCCAAATTTGGTTTAGTCAAATTCACAAAGCCATGCATCCTGCATCAAACTTGTTCACTGACCAGCTCATGATTGGCGCTGATCCAACCTTCTAATAGTGAATTAGTCATATTACTCATTTTACAACTAGTGCACTCCTTGTTTTCCATTTTTTAGACTTTAAGATAGGTCTAACTCATTAATTCCACTACTTTGTTGCATCTACTCTACACAATTAGTTAACCTATGCCAATTTATCATACTTATACAATTAATCAAGCCTTGACCTGCATTAAGATATAATTTGTTACTTTTTAAGCTTGAATTAGCTTATTTGGCCCAAATGTCATTTATCAACCTCTTAAGTGCCTCTTTCGTCCTTATAGTTTTAGAACTTGTCAATGGCCCTTCTTGAATGGTCAATGGATCCTTGGAAGTCCTCTATGCATTGAAAATTCCATGAATCTCATCATGTTATGCCTACAACAAACATTCTTGCAACAAGCATGTCTATAGATCTTTGGTATTGGGAATTCATTAAATTCCATCAAACAAAGGAATCATTGATCATTATTAGCTTTTCTCACAAGAAGGCCATGGTTTAATTCATGACTCATGACATCAAGATAAAGAAAACTCTTTATCCAAAAAATTGGCAAAGTGATCTTTTTGGCTATAGAGATTTGATTATATTGAAACATGTGAAAGAGCTTTATATGAAAATAGGCAAAGGAAATTTAGTTGGTTCTTTCAAATACACTTTCCAAATGATCCAAAGAAATTTTCAAACTGGTTTAAAACCTAAATATTTAAGTGGGGTTTACATCATGTAATCCTACCTTACAAAGTGAGAACTATTATGAACAATTTTGTGTAATAAATAAAGAGGTTAAAGAATCACTATTAATATTTGTAGTTTGGTATCAAGTCCAATGGATTATCAAATGGAATTATACTATTATGGCTAAACAAGTCAACATTTTGGATATGGACATTAAGAATGTCCCATGGTTGGCCCAAAGGATTAATATCCAATAGTGGGAGAAATTCAATTTTATTGATGGTGGTGTCTATACTAGCAAAGGGTTCATCTATATAAATGGGCCTAAAGGTTCACCACCAAAGCCCACTCTTAATCCAAAAAAGATTTTGAATACTTTAATTGAGTTAGTATCATGTGAAAGGTTATTACAAATGATGGTTGCATTAGTCTAACCAGAGCAAGAGATACAAGTAGACTAGGTCAAAAGTAGTCAAAGACACCTTAATGATGATGTCATGCAGGACTCTCAAGACCTATGTGAACTCGAAAGGACAAATGAACAAATTACTTTTGATGAAAGGTAGTCTCAAGACCTGTCAAACAATTTCTATTAAAGCTACTTTATAAAAGTAAGGAAGACAAGACAAATTTACTTTAGAAAAGAGATTCCTTCAATAATGGTTAATACCTTTTCTCTTGTATAAAAGGACTTTCAGCTACTCAAAGAGGTAAAGTCCAATTTCCCATCTCCCTAAGTCTAGGTTTCCTCTTCTTCCTTTGTATCGCCCCTTCTCTCTTCTTCTTTTGTAAACTATACACCTAAAATGACACTTAATTCAATGAAAGCATGGCAACTCTAATGCCATTCCTATCTTGGTAGCATAGGATCACATAGAGATATAAAGAAATAAAAACAAGCACATAAGATTATAGTGATACACATATAAGAAAGAAATTAAAACTAATAAATAAGAAAACAAACAAGCAATTTTGTAAACTAATAGAATTAAATGACTTACAATAATAAGGCTTTCATTGAATAATGTCGTTATAGGTGAATAGTTTATAGAAGAAGAAGAAGAGAGAAGGAGGGATACAAACTAAGAAGAGAAAACTTAGACTTAGAGAGATAGGAAATTAGATTCTACCTCTTGGAGTAGTCAAGAGGTCTACTTATACAAAAGAAAAGGTGATAACCATTATTGAAAGAATCACTTTTTTAGAGTAGGGTTGTCCTTGATTCCTTACTTTTGCTGAAGTAGCCTTAGTAAAAGCCATCTGACTATTCTTAAGGCTACTTTTCCACCAAAAATAGTTTGTCCATTTGCTTTTTATAGTTTATACAGGTCCTAAGAATCTTGCATGATATCATCATTGAGGTATGTCTATGACTACTCAACCTAGTTTATTTGCATGTCTATTTCCAATTGTAGCAATGCAACCATCATTTTTAATAACCTCACCTTTAAAATTGATTCCATTAAGGTCTTTGTCAATTTTTTGGGATTAGAAGGAATGGACTTTGGTGGTGGAGTTTTTAGGCCCATTTATACAAAAGACCCCTTTGCTAGTATAGACTCCATCATCAAAGAAATCAAAATTTTCCCACTTTTAGACATTTATTCTTTGTACCAACCATAGGACATACTTAATGCGCACATTTAGAACTTTGACTTGTTTAGCCATAATAGTAAAATCCCATTTATAATCCATGGGACATGATACTAAATTCTAAACATTAATAATGGGTCTTTAACTTAATTTATTGATATGAACTCCGATTATTTGTAAACGGAACCCAACACCAATGTTGGTGTAGGATCGTTCTAACAAAAGTTAAGAGATTTTGGAGTTCTGACCCAATGATTATAAACAACCAAGAACTAGAACTATAAGATTCAGACGCCACTCCCAACAACAAAACGTTGAAGAAGATAAGTCTATTGAACCAACACACTCAATTATAAAAGTTCAGAATTAGTTCTCAAAGAACCAGAGAAAATAGCTCATACATTCATCATATCACGTCCTCCCTTGCAGCCACCCTTTTTATATGCTAACCGCCCTAAAACCCTAGCTAATAAGATGGGTTTATTAAGGAAATTCGTCCAATCTACCAGCCAGCCCTTTTTATATGCTGATAAGATGGGCTTATTAAGGAAATTCGTCCAATCTGCCAGCCACCTCTTCTTATATGTTAATAAGATGGGCTTATTAAGGAATTTTGTCCAACCCACTAAATAATAATAAAAACCCATGAAAATAACTCATTTAAATGCCCAAACATGGGCTCCCAAATCCAACTTCCTTCCCAAGGTCATGGTTCTCGAATTCCTCCACAGATGACACATTTGCAAGCCTTGGCAAAGCCTCCATCATCCTTAACTCGTACCTGGCAATTTCCTGATAGTAAATGTCGCACAACAAGTTGTTGAGAGCTTCCTTTATTTTCTTTGACCTTGCCCTTGTCATTGGTCCTCCAAGGTTTTGCAAAGCATCAACTCCCTTGCTGTTTTGAGCTGGTACAATATGGCTTCCATCATTTCTTATGTAAAATTGTTCACAAACAATTCTCACTTTGTAAGGTAGGGTTAGATGATGTAAACCCCACTTAAAAAATTAGGTTTCAAGCTAGTTTGGGAATTTCTTTGGATCATTCGGAAGGTGTATCTAAATGAACCAACTAAATTTCCTTTGTCTATTTCCATATAATAAGTCTCTTTCCCATGCTTTGATATATAATCAAAGTAATTATAAGATTTAACCTTCCACCATTATTTCAAATCTTTATAGCCAAAGAGATCACCTTATTAATCTTTTGGATAAAGAATTTTCTTTATCTTGAATTTGGTGTACTCCTAATCTTTAAAACCATATCTAAATCTAGATCCTCGTTATATGGGTTAAATAACTACTAAGCCTGTTTCATGTAAAATCTGTTAATAGTATAGGCAATCAATCCTTCATATTGGTACGAGGATACATATTATCTTTAAGATAAAAATGAGCAACCTCATTAGGTTTTAATTGAGTGCAATTATTTTCAATAGCATATAAAAAGTCTATGTAGTTTGGAATTAAAGGCTATGTTATGGATTTATCAAAAGCTAGCTCATAAGCATCATTATGAAACTTATCAACTTCCTTTAATTTTTCATCTTTAGCTAATGAATTAATCAACTTTGTTGGGAACTAAGGTCTTTATACGAGGGACCTCTTAATCATGACATAATTCCCTATAAAAACTCATGAGTTAGGAAATTAGGTAAAAAATTAGAATTTGCTTTAATAAAATCTATCAAAATTAAACACAAATAAAAATCCCTACCATTAAGCAAAGATTTGTTTTGAAATGATGCTCTTAACATCTTTAGTAAGGACATCTTTTACTACCTTACAATCTATTCTCAATAGAAATTTCTAATTCAAGGTCAAAAGGAAACCTTTTCCTAATTTTTCAGCTTTAAGGGAATGTATGGTTCTTGAAAAAGTCTATCAAGTATATATTACAAAAAAGGGAAAGAGAGTTATTAGTGTCCACCCTCCTACTTTAAATTTGAGCCTAAAATTAAGGATAATGAGGTTATGGTCTTTCCATACAAAGCTGAAACTACAACTAGTGTTGTGATTTGACAAGGAAATTGTACCAATTTATATCTTCAGTTTGAAGAAATTCTTTTACAAGGTCCAAAACCTCTTGTTAAACTAAAGTAGAAAAAGGGTTTTATTCTAACTTTTTTCTTCAAAAGAAGTAAAGTATGATATGACTAGTTAAAGTCTTGAAAAGATAGAACTATTAGATTAAATGGTTAAAAGGCTTAAGAATCTTAAGTTTAAAGAAAAAGAAGCATCTGTTCTAGCAAAAGAAGATTAAATTAAGGAAAATGAAAAAAAGGCTGAAGAATAGATAGATAAATTCAAGAAATATTCTTATAAAAAAAATCCAATACAAAAGAAACCATCACCTTCTTATGAGAAGGAAACTATGAATATTAATAAAATGACATTTAATAAGGTCTTTACAAAACTATATTATCTTAGGTCAACCCTTGTCAACCTCTTATTGGAGGAACAATCTAAATATAATTACATTCAATATGCCGATAGTAGTATAGTAGAGTGGAATCTAGAAAAGATGTTTGAAAATCAAATTCTTATTTTACTTCATTATATAATGATATTTACAACTACTACAAAGTTCAAAGGTAATTCTAATCCTCAAATAGTAAAATTTATAACTAGTGGATTCACTAAATACCTAAAACGTTGGTGAGACTTTTATCTATGTAAAGGTGCAAAAGCTCATATTTTTTCTATTATAAAGATATAGCAACAGTTCAACTAGTAGATAGTGTTAATACACTAATATATACATTTACCAATAATTTCATTGGTACAACTATCTTGTTAATAATAAGACATATGAGTAGCTTATTAATTTGAGATGCTCACCCTATCTCATTTTAGGTGGTATAAAGATGTACTCTTCTTTAAAGTTTTCACTAGGGAAAATAACTAAAGTATCTGCTAAAAGAAAAATTCCTTATTAGGTTACCTACATTGTTTACATAAAGAGTTACGAATATGTTAAAATCCTATCATGCATGAGGAATTAACTATCGAGAATTGGTTGTTAAAATAGTAGCTAAAAGAGTTAAACTCTATAACAAAATTAAACTGCATAAGTAGTTACAAAAGGATAAAGCTCTTTATAGAGATTTGTGAACATAGGAAAAAAGGTTACAAACCTTTAACTTAAAAGAAAACCTTTTATTCAAAGGAAAAAAAAGAAGAAAAAACAAAACAAAAGAAAAGGCGTAGTTTGCAAAACAAATAGTAATCTATTATAAATGCAGAAAGGCAAGGCATTATTAAATAAATGCAAAATGAAATAGAAAATCCAAGAGCTATCTTTGGATGAAGATCTTAAAAGGTCACTGATGCATCTTTTCTTATCAAATAGTGACTCAAAAGAATCAAATTTAGAAGTAGACCTTCTTGAAGAAGAAGAAACTACATGTAACACTGATTCGAATGATAGCTGTAATGGGAAATGCAACTATTATTAAGCAATGTGTAAAGGTACTTGCTTATTAGTCTTAACAAAAGAAGACAATTTGATTCTAGATCCTATTCATAAGATATCAAATATAAAAGAAAAAAGAGGGCAATTAAAAAATATCTTCATGTGACTTAAAATGATACTAAGATTAGTGAACCAAGAGAATACTATAATTTAAAAATTATTATTCTAAGGATTAAAAGTAATCATTATGATTTAAAATCTAAAGAATCAGAACCTCTTATGTGCAAGTTTAAAGCTAAAATTAATTAGTTAAAATCTAAGATTAAAAAAATTAAAAGAAATGATTATAATTTTAAAAACAATGTTTGAAAAGGTTGAAGACCCTCCAGACATACTTGATACTTCTTTATAATGGGAATTAGGATCTCTTTAATACATTAACCTAATTGATAGGGTTATTACCCATTAATAGCAAACAAAAATTACAATTGTAATTACTAAAGAACATATTTGCTTTACTATTACCTTAATTAACTTAGATAGAAATATGAATTGTCTTAATGAAAGAATAGCACTTTCAAAATACATTTCAAAAACTATAGAAGTGTTAAATACTACTGATAAAAATAAGTTTATTATAAAATACAAGTTGTCACAAAATGTTATTTGTAATGAGAGAATTTGAATTGAAATTCCCTTTATATTAGTTAAAAACATATATCATGATGTTATTTTGGGAAACCCAATTTTACTCATGTTATATCTCAAAAAGGAAATTAGTGATCAAAGGATTTACTTAGAAATAAATAGAAAGCTTATCAAGTTTGCATATACTTTCCAATATAGAGAAATATATATACTTCAAAAAATCATTAGAAGAAAAGAGAGGTTTATTCAATTTTTACATTTTGAAGTCAAAAATAAATATTCATATTAGAAAATTAATACTCCTATTATTCAAGCAAAAAGATAGGAAGTACAAAAAAAAATAGAAAAGTTAGTTTGGTCAATAATTCCTATGGCTTTTGGATTAGAAAAGAAACGTAATAGAATTAATTTACAAAGCGATTTTTAATGAAACTCAAATTCCAGCCAAACTCAAGTATATAGCTATGGGACTAACACATTTGGAAATATCTAAAAATAAAATAAATGATCTTTTGGAAAAACAACTTATTAGAAAAAATAATAGTACTTGGAGTTGTCCTATTTTTCATGCAAAAAATGCAACTTAATTAGAAAGAGATGGTCCTAAATTAGTAATTACCTTTAAACCTTTAAGTAAGATATTGAGATGAATTAAGTATCTTATACCTAATAAAAGAAAACTTACTTAATAGGCTATAAAGTTCAAATATATTTAAAATTTGAAATAAAATCTAGTTATTGGCAAATCTATATGCATGAGAGAGATGAGCATAAGATAGTCTTTATAGTTTCATTTGGACACTAGGAATGAAATGTGATGTCATTTGTATTAAAAAATACACTTAAATTTTAGAAAATTAAGAATAAAATATTAAACTCCTTATCCAAAAAATTGGCAAGGTGATCTCTTTGACATGTTGGATAGTTTTTATTAAAGCTACTTTATAAAAGGAATTGAGGACAACTTTACTTCAGAAAAAAGATTCCTTCAATAATGGTTAAAACTGTTTCTCTTGTATAAAAGGCCTCTCAGTTACTCAAAGATGCAAAGTCTAATTTCCCATCTTTTTAAGTCTAAGTTTTTCTCTTCTTCCTTTATATCCCTTATTCTCTCTTCTTATTTTGCAAACTATACAACTGTAACAATGCTCTATTCAATGAAAGCATGGCAGCTCTAATCTAATTCCTATCTTGATAGCACACCATCACACAAATATATAAAGAAATTAAGACAAGCATATGGGATTACAAAGATACATATATAAGAAAGAAATTAAAACTAATAAACAAGCAAACAAACAAGTGGTTTTGTAAAATAATAGAATTAAATGACTTATAGTAGTAAGGTTTTCATTGAATAAAGCATCATTACAAGTGAA
Source organism: Bruguiera hainesii (assembly GCA_023213295.1). NCBI lineage: Eukaryota > Viridiplantae > Streptophyta > Magnoliopsida > Malpighiales > Rhizophoraceae > Bruguiera > Bruguiera hainesii. The sequence continues at coordinate 10,673 of JAHOYR010005616.1, read as the reverse complement.
TAGTTTACAGAAGAAGAGAGAAGGTAGGATATAAAGGAAAAGGAGAAAACTTAGACTTACAAAGATGGGAAATTGGACTTTGCCTCTTAAAGTAGCCAAGAGGTCTATTTATACAAAAGAAAAGGTGATAACCTTTATTGAAGGAATCTTTTTTTAAAGTAAAGTTGCCCTCAATTCCTTACTTTTGGTAAAGTAATTTTAATAAAAGTTTGACTAGTCCTATGGCTACTTTTCCACCAAAAGTAATTTGTCCATTTGCTCTTTATAGCTTATACAGGCCTTGAATATCTTGCATAATACCATCATTAAGGTGCCTATAACTGCTCTCAACTTGGTTTGCCTATGTGTCTATTTTTAGTTAAAGCAATGCAACCATCATTTTTAATAACCTCTCTTTTGAAACTGATTCCATTAAGGTCTTTAGCAATTCTTTAGGATTAAAAGGGGTGGGCTTTGGTGGTAGAGCTTTAAGCCTATTTATTTAGATGACCCCTTTTGCCAGTATAGACTTTATCATTAAAGAAATCAAAATTCTCCCACCATTTGATAATAATCCTTTGTGCTAACTATGGAACATGTTTAATATCCATATCCAGAACGTTGACTTATTTAGCTATAATAGTATAATCCCATCTAATAAATCTATGGGACATGATACTAAACTGCACATTAATAATGAGTCTTTAACCTTTTCATTTATTTTACAAACTATTTCTAAATAGTTCTCAATTTGTAAGGTAGGGTTAGATGATGTAAACCCCACTCATAGAATTAGGTTTTAAACCTATTTTGAAATTTCTTTAGATCATTTGGAAGGTGCATCTAAATTGACCAATTAAATTTCCTTTGCCTATGTTCATATAATAAGGCTCTTTCCTATACTTTGATGTCATTGAAGTAATTATAAGATTTAATCTTCCACCATTGATTTAGATCTTTATAGTCAAGAAGATCACCTTGCCAATCTTTTAAATAAAGAATTTTCTTTATCTTGAATTTGGCATAAGCCCAATCTTTAAAGTAATACCTATATCTAAATCCTCATTCTATGGGTTCAATAACTATTGAGTTTGTTTCTTGTGATATCTGTTAATGGTACAAGCAATCCTTGAATTGAGACATATGATCTTTAAGATAAAAACAACCAAACTCATTAGGTCTCAATTGAGCATCATTATTCTCAACAGCACGTAAAAAGTCTATGCACTTTGGAATAAAAGGTAAACATAATATTTGAATATATTAATTGAACAAAAATACAAGTAATGGACTCTATGGTATTAAATACACTTTAGTGGATGAATATCAGAAATAGTCATCCCAAGTTTCAATGTTGGGTTAAGCATATCGCTCATTAAGGGAGTAGAGAATCTTCTTATTAGAGTCTATTGTATTTTCTTTTTCTTAAGTAATATGTTTATAGACTAAAATTATATAAATCATTTCAAATTGCATTGTGGCAAAGGAGACAATTAAAATAATTACAAAATTTAAATTCAACTGATTATTAACAATGCATTTATCCCAATAGGACTTTAGAATTCAAAAAATTGAAAAAGTGCAATGTTTTGATTTTTGAATTTATTGCTAATGCCATTACATTTGAATGGTGAGAAAAACATAATATTTAAATATGTTAATTGAACAAAAATTCAAGTAATGGTCTCAATTGTATAATATATACTTTAGTGGATGAATACTATAAATAATAATCTTAAGCTCTAATGTTAGGTTAACCGTATTGCTCTTGAGGGGACTGGGGAAACTTCTTATTAAAGTTCATTGCATTTGCTTTTTCCTAAGTAATATGTTTATAGACTAAAATTATATAAATTATTTCAAATTGCATTGTGGCAATGAATACAATTAAAAAAAATTACAAAATTTAAAATCAACTGATTGTTAACAATGCATTAATGTCCATGAGATTTTAAAATTCTTAAACTTCAAAAAATGCAATATTTTGATTTTTCAATTTATCGTTAATGTCATTACATTTGAATGGTAAGAAAAACATAATATTTGAATTTGTTAGTTGAACGAAAATTCAAGTAATGGACTTAATAGTATAAAATACATTTCAATGGATGAATATTATAAATAGCAATCCTAAGATTCAATGTTGGGTCAACCATATTGCTCTTAAGGGGAGTGGGGAAATGTCTAATTAGAGTCGATTACATTAGCTTTTGCTTAAGTAATATGTTTATAGACTAAAATTATATAAATTATTTCAAAATGCATTATGGCAAAGGAGACAATTAAAAAAATTACAAAATTTAAATACAGCTATTTATTAACAATACATTTATTCCTATAAGATTTTAGAATTCAAAAAATTGAAAAAGTGTAGGGTTTTGATTTTTGAATTTATTGCTAATGCCATTTCTTTTTAATGGTGAGAAAAACATAATATTTGAATATGTTAATTGGACAAAAATTCAAGTAATGGTCTCAGTTGTATAAAATACACTTTAGTGGATAAATATTAAAAATAGCAATCCTAAGTTTCAATGTTGGATCTAGCATATTACACATGAAAGGAGTTGGGAATTTTCTTAATAGAGTCCATTGTATTTGCTTCTTCATAAGTAATATGTTCGTAGACTAAAATTATATTAATCATTTCAAATTGCATTATGGCAATAGAGACAATTAAAAAAATTACAAAATTTCAATTCAACTGATTATTAACAATGCATATATCCCTATAAGACTTTAAAATTCAAAAAATTGAAAAAGTGCAATGTTTTGATTTTTTTTAATTTATTGCTAATGTCATTGCATTTGAATGGTGAGAAAAACATAATGTTTGAATATGTTAATTAAACAAAAATTCAAGTAATGGTCTCAATTGTATAATATACACTTTAGTGGATGAATACTATAAATAGTAATCTCAAACTTCAATGTTGGGTTAACCGTATTGCTCTTGAGGGCACTGGGGAAACTTCTTATTCAAGTCCATTGCATTTGCTTTTTCTTAAGTAATATGTTTGTAGACTAAAATTATATAAGTCATTTCAAATTACATTGTGGCAATGAATATAATTAAAAAAAATTACAAAATTTAAAATCAACTGATTGTTAACAATGCATTAATGTCATTGAGATTTTAAAAATCTTAAACTTCAAAAAATGCAATATTTTGATTTTTCAATTTATTGTTAATGTCATTACATTTGAATGGTAAGAAAAACATAATATTTGAATATGTTAGTTGAACAAAAATTCAAGTAATGGACTCAATAGTATAAAATACATTTTAGTGGATGAATATAAATAGCAATCCTAAGATTCAATGTTAGGTCAACCATATTGCTCTTTAAGGGAGTGGGAAACGTCTAATTAGATTCCATTGCATTAGCTTTTGCTTAAGCAATATGTTTGTAGACTAAAATTATATAAATCATTTCAAATTGCATTGTGGCAAAGGATACAATTAAAAAAAATTACAAAATTTAAATTGAATTGATTGTTAACAATGCATTAATGTCTATAAGATTTTAAAATTTTTAAACTTCAAAAAATGCAATATTTTGATTTTTCAATTTATCATTAATATCGTTACATTTGAATGGGGACAAAAACATAATATTTGAAGGTGTTAATTGAACAAAAATTCATATAATGGTCTCAATTGTATAAAATATACTTTAGTGGATGAATATTAAAAATATCAATTCCAAGTTTCAATGTTAGGTCAAGGATATTGCACATGAGGGGTCTGGGGAATCTTCTTATTCTAGTCCATTGTATTTGCTTATTCTTTAGTAATATGTTTGTAGACTAAAATTATATAAATCATTTCAAATTGCATTGTTGCAAAGGAGACAATTAAAAA
>JAHOYR010005615.1:72557-84930 GCA_023213295.1 Bruguiera hainesii | reverse complement strand
TAAAAGAGAATCAAGGCCTTATTAATATGATTGGAGTACTTAATGGGTAAGGACTAAGTAATAGCATTCACTCCTAAGTAGTAGTTTATTCTAAATAAGTGAATGTTATAAAAGTGAAAGTTTCTATGTAAGAATTTGTCGTAGATAAGAGTTCTTCCTAAATAATGATTTGTCCTAAATAAGAATATATACCTCTTTAGGATTGCATTCTTAGCTCATAAATAGACACCTCCTTGTAAGCTCCGAAACATTAAACAAATTTGAAAGAAATGAAAAAAATAAGGGTTTTCTCCTCCAGTTCTTTTGAGAACTAGAGAACCTATTAAGAAATACCTCTTCTTATAGTGTTCAACTCAACTTATCAATCCCAATTCCCTTCTTTCCAAGAGTACAACATCTATATCCTTCTTAAATACCCTAAGTTCATGTTCCTTCAAATGTTGGGTTTGGGGTTTGTATTATTAAAATCTAATTTACCTTTCCTGGATATTATTTGATTCCTTGTGTGCGTTAGGCCCTAAACCACATCATTTTGGGATTTTTAACATTAGTTGGTATCAGAGTCTAACTCTAAATCAGGTTAGATCAACTAATTATTCAATTTGTTTCCTTGTGATTTATTTATTTCCATTTATTTGATTCAATTAGTGAGAAAAATATAATATGTGAAAAATATACTATTTGAATATATTTTTTGAACAAAAATACAAGTGATGGACTAATTACATAAAAGACACTTTAGTGGATGAATATTATAAATAGCAATCTCAAGTTTCAAAGTTGTGTGAAGCATATATCCCTAGATGGAAGTACAGAACGATCTTATTAGAATTGATTGCTTTTCCTTTTCCTTATGTAATTTTTCTGAAGACAGGAATTCTAAAAATCATTTAAAATTATATTGAGGCAAAGAAGACAATTAAGAAAATTGAAAAATTTAAATTCAACAAATTTTTGACAATTTATTTACCCCTAGTATATTTTAAAATTTTAAAAATTGCAAAAATAAAATATTTTGATTTTTAAATTTGTTGTTAAAGTCGTTTGATTTGATTGGTTGGAAAAATACAATATTTGAATAAGTTAATTGAACAAAAATACAGGTAATGGATTCAATTGCATAAAATACACTTTAGTGGATGAATATTGTAAATAGTAATCACATGTTTTAATGTTGTGTTAAGCATATATCCCTATATGGGAGTGCAAAACCTTCTTATTACAGTCCATTGCTTTTGCTTTTTCTTAAGTAATTTGCCTGAAAATTATATAAATCATTTCAAATTGTGTTGAGGCAAAGGAGACAATTCAGAAAATTGTAAAATTTAAATTCAACAAAGTATTGACAAATCATTTATCTCTAGTAGATTTTAAAATTCCAAAAATTGAAAAAGTGCAATATTTTGATTTTTCAATATATTATTAATGTTGTTTGATTTGATTAGTGAGAAAAATACAATATTTGAATAAGTTAATTAAACAAAAATACAAATAATGGACTCAATTGCATAAAATACACCTTAGTGGATAAATATTATAATTAGCAATCCCAAGTTTGAATATTGTGTTAAGCATATATCTCTAAATGAGAGTGCAAAACCTTCTTATTATAGTGCATTGCTTTTGCTTTTTCTTAAGTAATTTGCCTGAAGATTATACAAATCATTTCAAATTGTGTTGAGGCAAAGGAGACAATTCAGAAAATTGCAAAATTTAAATTCGACAGAGTATTGACAATTCATTTATCCCTACCAGATTTTAAAATTCAAAAAATTCCAAAATTGAAATATTTTAATTTTTAAATTTAATGTTAATGTCATTTGATTTAATCGGTGAGAAAAATATAATATGTGAAAAATATAATGTTTGAATATGTTAATTGAACAAAAATACAAGTAATGGACTTAATTGCATAAAATACATTTTAGTGGATGAATATTGTAAATAGCAATCTCAAGTTTCAATGTTGTGTTAAGCATATATCCTTAGATGGGAGTGTAAAACCTTCTCATTACAGTCTATTACTTTTGCTTTTTCTTAAATAATTTGCCTGAAAATTATATAAATCATTTCAAATTGTGTTGAGGCAAAAGAGACAATTCAAAAAATTGCAAAATTTAAATTCAACAGAGTATTGACAAATCATTTATCCCTAGTAGATTTTAAAATTCTAAAAATTGCAAAAATGCAATATTTTGTTTTTTAAATATATTATTAAATGTCGTTTGATTTAATTGGTGAGAAAAATACAATATTTGAATAAGTTAATTGAACAAAAATACAAATAATGAACACAATTGCATAAAGTACACTTTAGTGGATGAATATTATAAATAGCAATCTCAAGTTTGAATGTTGTGTTAAGCATATATCCCTAGATGGCAATGTGGAACCATCTTATTAAAGTTCATTACCTTTGTTTTTTCTTAAGTAATGTGCCTAAATATTATATAAATCATTTCAAATTGTGTTAAGGCAATGAAGACAATTCAAAAAATTGCAAAATTTAAAATCAACAGAGTATTGACAATTCACTTATCCGTGGCAAATTTTAAAATTCCCAAAAATTGAAAAATGGAAATATTTTGATTTTTAAATTTATCATTAACGTTGTTTGATTTAATTGGTGAGAAAAATATAATATGTGAAAAATATAATATTTGAATATGCTAATTTAACAAAAATAAAAATAATAAACTCAATTGCATAAAAGACAATTTAGTGGATGAATATTATAAATAGCAATCTGAAATTTCAAGGTTGTGTCAAGCATATATCCCAGATTGGGGTGCAAAACCATCTTATTAGAGTCCATTGCATTTCCTTTTTCTTAAGTAATTTGTCTGAAAATAAGAATTTTATAAATCATTTCAAATTTCGTTGAGGCAAAGGAGACAATTCAAAAAATTGTAAAATTTAAATTCAATAGAGTATAGATAATTCATTTATCCCTACCAAATTTTAAAATTTGAAAAATTGTAAAATTGAAATATTTTAATTTTTAAATTTATTGTTAATGTCATTTGATTTAATTGGTGAGAAAAATATAATATTTGAATATCTTAATTGAACAAAAATACAAATAATGGACTCAATTGCATAAAATATACTTTATTGGATGAATATTATAAATTTCAAATCTAAGTTTCAAAGTTGTGTGAAGCATATATCCCTAGATGGGAGTGCGGAACCATCTTATTAGAATCCATTACTTTTGCTTTTTCTTAAGTAATTTGTCTGAAAATAGGAATTCTATAAATCATTTCAAATTTCGTTGAGGTAAAGGACACAATTCAGAAAATTGCAAAATTTAAAGTTAACAGAGTATTGACAATTCATTTATCCCTAACAAATTTTAAAATTCAAAAAATTGCAAAATGGAAATATTTTGATTTTTAAATTTATTGTTAATGTCGTTTCATTTAATTGGTGAGAAAAATATAATATGTGAAAAATATAATATTTGAAAATGTTAATTGAAAAAAAAATACAAATAATGGACTCAATTGCATAAAATACACTTTATTGGATGAATATTATAAATAGCAAACCCAAGTTTCAAGGTTATGTGAAGCATATATCTCTAGATGGGAGTGTGGAACCATCTTATTAGAATCCATAGCTTTTGCTTTTTCTTAAGTAATGTACCTGAATATTATATAAATCATTTCAAATTGCGTCGAGGTAAAGGAGACAATTCAAAAAATTGCAAAATTTAAATTCAACAAAGTATTAACAATTCAGTTATCCCTAGCAAATTTTAAAATTCTAAAAATTGCAAAATTGAAATATTTTGATTTTTATATTTATCGTTAACATTGATTGATTTCATCGGTGAGAAAAATATACTATATAAATAGTAATCTCAAGTTTTAAGGCTGTGTGAAGCATATATCCTTATATGGGAGTGCGGAACTATCTTATTAGAGTCCATTGCTTTTCCTTTTTCTTAAGTAATTTGTCTGAATACAGGAATTTTATAAATCATTTCAAATTGCATTGAGGCAAAGAAGAGAATTAAGAAAATTGCTAAATTTAAATTCAATAGATTATCAACAATTTATTTATCCCTAACAGATTTTAAAATTCTAAAAATTGCAAAATCGAAATATTTTGATTTTTATATTTATTGTTAATGTCATTTGATTTAATTGGTGAGAAAAATATAATATGTGAAAAATATAATATTTGAATATGTTAATTGAACAAAAATACAAGTAAGGGACTCAATTGCTTAAAAGACACTTTAGTGGATGAATATTATAAATAACAGACTCAAGTTTTAAGGTTGTGTAAAGCATATATCCCTTAATGGGAGTGGGGAACCATCTTATTAGAGTCCATCGCTTTTCCTTTTTCTTAAATAATTTTGTCTGAAGACAAGAATTCTATAAATCATTTCAAATTGCCTTGAGGCAAAAGAGATAATTAAGAAAATTGCAAAATTTAAATTCAACAGATTAGGGACAATTTATTTGTTTCTAGTAGATTTCAAAATTCTAAAAATTTCCAAAAATGCAATATTTTAAATTTTAAATTTGTTGTTAATGTCATTTGATTTGATTGGTGAGAAAAATACAATATTTGAATAAGTTAATTGAACAAAAATACAAGTAATGGACTCAATTGCATAAAATACACTTTAATTGATGAATATTACAAATAGAAATCCCAAATTTCAATGTTGTGTTAAGAATATATCTATGGATAGGAGTGCAGAACGTTCTTATTACAATCCATTGCTTTTGCCTTTTCTTAAGTAATTTGCCTGAAAGTTATATAAATTATTTCAAATTTCGTTGAGGCAAAGGAGACAATTCAGAAAATTGAAAAATTTAAATTCAACAGAGTATTAACAATTCATTTATCCCTAGTAGATTTTAAAATTCTAAAAATTGCAAAAATGCAATATTTTAATTTTTAAATTTGTTATTAATGTTGCTTGATCTGATTGGTGAGAAAAATACAATATTTGAATAAGTTAATTGAATAAAAATACAAGTAATGGACTCCATTGCATAAAATACAGTTTAGTGGATGAATATTATAAATAGCAATTCCAAGTTTGAATGTTGTGTTAAACATATATCCCTAAATGGGAGTGCAGAACTTTCTTATTACAATTTATTGCTTTTGCTTTTCCTTAAGTAATTTGCCTAAAGATTATATATATCATTTCAAATTGCATTTAGGCAATAGAGGCAATTCAAAAAATTACAAAATTTAAATTCAACAGAATATTGACAATTCAGTTATCCTTAGTAGATTTTAAGATTCTAAAAATTGCAAAATTGAAATATTTTGATTTTTAGATTTATTGTTAATGTCGTTTGATTTAATTAGTGAGAAAAATATAATATGTCAAAGAATTGGCAAATTTAAATTCAATAGATTATGGACAATTTATTTCTCCCTAGTAGATTTTAAAATTCCAAAAATTGCAAAAATGCAATATTTTGATTTTTAAATTTGTTGTTAATGTCGTTTGATTTGATTGGTGAGAAAAATAAAATATTTGAATATGTTAATTGAACAAAAATACAAGTAATAGACTCAATTGCATAAAATACACTTTAGTGGATGAATATTTTAAATAGCAATCCCAAGTTTCAGTGTTGTGTTAAGCATATATCCCTAGATGGGAGCTCAGAACCTTCTTATTACTGTCCATTGCTTTTGCTTTTTCTCAAGTGATTTGCCTAAATATTATATAAATCATTTCAAATTGCGTTGAGGTAAAGGAGACAATTCAAAAAATTGCAAAATCAAAATATTTTGATTTTTATATTTATTGTTAATATTGTTTGATTTAATTGGTAAGAAAAATATACTATGTGATAAATATAATATTTGAATATGTTAATCAAACAAAAATACAAATAATGGACTCAATTGTATAAAATACACTTTATTGGATAAATATTATAAATAGCAAACCCAAGTTTTAAGGTTGTGTGAAGCATATATCCTTAGATGGGAGTGCGAAACCATTTTATTAGAGTCCATTGCTTTTACTTTTTCTTAAGTAATATGCCTGAATATTATATAAATCATTTCAAATTGTGGTGAGGCAAAGGAGACAATTCAAAAACTTGCAAAATATAAATTCAACAGAGTATTGATAATTCAGTTATCCCTAGCAGATTTTAAAATTTTAAAAATTGCAAAATCGAAATATTTTGATTTTTATATTTATCGTTAACATTGATTGATTTAATTGGTGAGAAAAATATACTATGTGAAAAATATAATATTTGCATATGCTAATTGAACAAAAATATAAGTATGAACTTAATTGCATAAAAGACACTTTAGTGCATGAATATTATAAATAGTGATCTCAAGTTTCAACATTGTATGAATCATATATCCTTATATGGGAGTGCAGAACCATCTTATTGGAGTCCATTGCTTTTCCTTTTTCTTAAGTAATTTGTCTGAATACAGGAATTCTATAAATTATTTCAAATTACATTGACGCATAGGAGAGAATTAAGAAAATTGCTAAATTTAAATACAACAGATTATTAACAATTTATTTATCCCTAGCAGATTTTAAAATTCTAAAAATTGCAAAAATGCAATATTTTGATTTTTAAATTTGTTGTTAATGTCATTTGATTTGATTAGTGAGAAAAATACAATATTTGAATAAGTTAATTGAACAAAAATACTAGTAATGGACTGAATTGCATAAAATATACTTTAGTGGATAAATATCATAAATAGCAATCCTAAGTTTCAGTGTTGTGTTAAACTTATATCCCTAGATGGGAGCGCAGAACCTTCTTATTACAGTCTATTGCTTTTGCTTTTTCTTAAATAATTTTCCTGAACATTATATAAATTATTTCAAATTGCGTTGAGGCAAAGGAGACAATTCAAAAAATTACAAAATTTAAATTCAACAGAGTATTGACAATTCAATTATCCTTAGCAGATTTTAAGATTCTAAAAATTGCAAAATTGAAATATTTTGATTTTTATATTTATTCTTAATGTCGTTTGATTTAATTAGTGAGAAAAATATAATATATGAAAAATATAATATTTGAATATGTTAATTGAACAAAAATACAAGTAATGAACTTAAATGCATAAAAGACACTTTAGTGGATAAATATTATAAATAGTAATCCCAAGTTTCAATGTTGTGTTAAGCATATATCTTTGGATGAGAGTGCAAAACCTTCTTATTACAGTCCATTACTTTTCCTTTTTCTTAAGTAATTTGTCTGAATATAGGAATTCTATAAATTATTTCAAATTGCATTGAGGCAAAGGAGAGAATTAAGAAAATTGTTAAATTTAAATTCAACATATTATTAACAATTTATTTATCCCTAGTAGATTTTAAAATTCTAAAAATTGCAAAAATGCAATTTGATTTGATTGGTGGGAAAATTACAATATTTGAATAAGTTAATTGAACAAAAATACAAGTAATGGACTCAATTGCATAAAATACACTTTAATGGATGAATATTATAATTAGTAATCTCAAGTTTCAAAGTTGTGTTAAGCATATATCTCTAGATGAGAGTGTAGAACCTTCTTATTACAGTCCATTGTTTTTGCTTTTTCTTAAGTAATTTGCCTGAAAATTATATAAATCATTTCAAATTGTGTTGAGACAAAAGAGACATTTCAGAAAATTGCAAAATTTAAATTCGACAGATTATTGACAATTTATTTATCCCTAACAGATTTCAAAATTCTAAAAATTGCAAAAATGCAATATTTTAATTTTTAAATTTGTTGTTATGGTTTAATTTGATTGGTGGGAAAAATATAATATTTGAATAAGTTAATTGAACAAAAATACAAGTAATGGATTCAATTGCATAAAATACACTTTAGTGGATGAATATTATAACTAACAATCCCAAATTTCAATGTTGTGTTAAGTATATATCTCTAGATGGGAGAGCAGAATCTTCTTATTACAGTCTATAGCTTTTGCTTTTTCTTAAGTTATTTGTCGGAAGACTATATAAATCATTTCAAATTGCATTGAGGGAAAGGAGACAATTAAGAAAATTGCAAAATTTAAATTCAACAAAGTATTGACAATTCACTTACCCTTAGCAAATGGATGAATATTATAAATAGCAGTCCCAAGTTTTAATGTTGTGTTAAGCATATATTACTAGATGGGAGTGTAGAGCCTTCTTATTACAGTTGATTACTTTTGCTTTTTCTTAAGTAATTTGCCTGAAGATTACATAAATTATTTCAAATTGCGTTAAGGCAAGGGAGACAATTCTGAAAACTGCAAAATTTAAATCCAACAGAGTATTGACAATTCACTTATCCCTAACAGATTTTAAAATTCTAAAAATTACAAAAATACAATATTTTAATTTTTAAATTTGTTGCTAATGTGGTTTGATTTGGTTGGTGAGAAAAATATAATATTTGAATAAGTTAATTGAACAAAAATACAAATAATGGATTCAATTGCATAAAATACACTTTAGTAGATGAATATTATAAATAGCAATCCCAAGTTTTAATATTGTGTTAAGCATATATCATTAGATGGGAGTGTAGAACCTTTTTATTACAATCCATTGTTTTTGCTTTTTCTTAACTAATTTGCTTGAAGATTATATAAATCATTTCAAATTGTGTTAAGGCAAAGGAGACAATTCAAAAAATTGCAAAATTCAAATTGCATTGAGGCAAAGGACACAATTCAACAAAATTGCAAAATTTAACTTCAATAGAGTATTGACAATTCATTTATCCATAGTAAATTTTAAAATTCCAAAAATTGCAAAATTGAAATATTTTGATTTTTGAATTTATTGTTAATGTCATTTGATTTAATTGGTGAGAGAAAATATAATATGTGAAAAATATAGTAATTGAATATTTTAATTGAGAAAAAATACAAGTAATGGACTCAATTGCATAAAAGACACTTTAGTGGATGAATATTATAAATAGCAATTTCAAGTTTCAAGGTTGTGTGAAGCATATAACCTTATATAGGAGTGAGGAACCACCTTATTAAAGTCCATTGCTTTTCATTTTACTTAAGTAATTTGTCTGAAGACAAGAATTATATAAATTATTTCAAATTGCATTGAGGCAAAGGAGACAATTAAAAAAATTGCAAAATTTAAATTCAACAGAGTCTTGACAATTCATTTATCCCTAGTAGATTTTAAAATTTTAAAAATTGCAAAAAATGTAATATTTTTATTTTTAAACTTATTGTTAATGTCGTTTGATTTGATTGGTGAGAAAAATACAATATTTGAATTTCTTAATTGAACAAAAATACAAGTAATGGACTTAATTGCATAAAATACACTTTAGTGGATGAATATCATAAATAGCAGTTCCAAGTTTCAATATTGTGTTAAGCATATATCCCTAGATGAAAGTGCAGAACCTTCTTATTACAGTTGATTGCTTTAGGTTTCTCATAAGTAATTTGCCTGATAATTCTATAAATCATTTCAAATTGCGTTGAGGTAAATGAGACAATTCAGAAAATAGCAAAATTTAAATGCAACAGAGAATTTACAATTTATTTATCCCTAGCAGATTTTAAAATTCTAGAAATTGCAAAGATGCAATATTTTGATTTTTAAATTTATTGTTAATGTCGTTTAATTTTATTGGTGAGAAAAATACAAAATCGAACAAAAATACAAGTAATGGACTCAATTGCATAAAATACACTTTAGTGGATGAATATTATAAATAGCAATCCCAAGTTTCAATATTGTGCTAAAGATATAACCCTTTATGGGATTACAGAACCATCTTATTATAATCCATTGCTTTTATTTTTTCTTAAATAATTTGCTTGAAGATTATATAAATCGTTTCAAATTATTTTAAGGCAAAGGAGACAATTCAGAAAATTGCAGAATTTAAATTCAATAGAGTATTGACAATTCATTTATCCCTAACAGATTTTAAAATTCTAAAAATTGCAAAATTGAAATATTTTGATTTTTAAATTTATTGTTAGTGTTGTTTAATTTAATTGCTGAGAAAAATATAATCTATGAAAAATATAATATTTGAATATGTTAATTAAATAGAAATACAAGTAATTGATTCAATTGTATAAAATACAATTTAGTTGATGAATATTATAAATAGCAAACTCAAGTTTTAATGTTGTGTTAAGCATATATCTCTAGACGGGAGTGTAGAACATTCTTATTACAGTCTATTGCTTTTGCTTTTTCTTAAGTAATTTGCCTGAATATTATATAAATCATTTCAAATTGCGTTAAGGCAAAGGACACAATTCAGAAAATTGCAAAATTTAACTTCAACAGAGTGTTGAGAACTCATTTATCCCTAGCAGATTTTAAAATTCTAAAAATTACAAAATTGAAATATTTTGATTTTTGAATTTATTGTTAATGTCGTTTGATTTAATTGGTAAGAAAAATATAATATGTGAAAAATATAATATTTGAATATGTTAATTGAGCAAAAATACAAGTAATGGACTCAATTATATAAAAGACACTTTAGTGGATGAATATTATAAATAGCAATTTCAAGTTTTAAGGTTGTGTGAAGCATATATCCCTATATAGGAGTGGAAAACCATCTTATTAAAGTTCGTTGCTTTTCCTTTTTCTTAAGTAATTTGTCTGAAGAAAAGAATTCTATAAATCATTTCAAATTGCATTGAATCAAAGGAGACAATTAAGAAAATTGCAAATTTAAATTCAACAGAGTATTAACAAAACATTTATCCCTAGTAGATTTTAAAATTCTAAAAATTGCAAAAATGCAATATTTGATTTTTAAACTTATTATTAATGTCGTTTGATTTGATTGGTGAGAAAAATATAATATTTGAATATCTTAATTGAATAAAAATACAAGTAATGCACTTAAGTGCATAAAATACACTTTAGTGGATGAATATCATAAATAGCAATCTCAAATTTCAAGGTTTTGTGACGCATATATCCCTAAATGGGAGTGGGGAACCATCTTATTAAAGTCCATTTCTTTTCCTTTTTCTTAACTAATTTGTCTAAAGACAAGAATTCTATAAATTATTTCAAATTGCATTGAGGCAAAGGAGACAATTAAGAAAATTTCAAAATTTAAATTCAATAGATTATTGACAATTTATTTATCCCTAGCATATTTTAAAATTCTAAAAATTGCAAAAATGCAATATTTTGATTTTTAAATTTTTTGTTAATGTCGCTTGATTTGATTGGTGAGAAAAATACAGTATTTGAATATCTTAATTGAACAAAATTACAAGTAATGAACTCAATTGCATAAAAAACACTTTAGTGGATGAATATTATAAATAGCAATCTTAAATTTTAAGGTTGTGTGAAGCATATATCCTTAAATGAGAGTGGGGAACCATCTTATTAGAGTCCATTTCTTTTCCTTTCTCTTAACTAATTTGTCTGAAGATAAGAATTTTATAAATTATTTCAAATTGTATTGAGGCAAAGGAGACAATGAAGAAAATTTCAAAATTTAAATTCAACAAATTATTGACAATTTATTTATCTGTAGATGGGAGTGGGGAATCATCTTATTAACGTCCATTCCGTTTCCTTTTTCTTAACTAATTTGTCTGAAGAAACGAATTCTATAAATTATTTCAAATTGCATTGAGGCAAAGGAGACAATTAAGAATTTTCTAAAATTTAAATTCAATAGATTATTGACAATTTATTTATACATATTAGATTTTAAAATTCTAAAAATTGCAAAAATGCAATATTTTGATTTTTAAATTTGTTGTTAATGTCGTTTAATTTGATTGGCAAGAAAAATACAATATTTTAATAAGTTAATTGAACAAAATTACAAGCAATGGACTCAATTGCATAAATAACACTTTAGTGGATGAATATTATAAATAGCATTGCCAAGTTTCAATTTTTTGTTAGGCATATATCCCAAGATGGGAGTGCAAAACCTTCTTATTACAGTCTATTGCACTTGTTTTTTCTTAAGTAATTTGCCTAAAAATTATATAAATTATTTCAAATTGTGTTGAATCAAATGAGGCAATTTAAAAAATACAATATTTGAATATCTTAATTGAACAAAAATACAAGTAATGGACTCAATTACATAAAATACAATTTAGTGGATGAATATTATAAATAGCAAACCTAAATTTCAATGTTGTGTTACGCATATATCTTTAGGCAGGAGTGCAGAATCTTCTTATTATAGTTTATTGGTTTTACTTTTTCTTAAGTAATTTCCTGAAGATTATATAAATCATTTCAAATTACGTTAAGGCAAAGGAGGCAATTTAGAAAATTGTAAAATTTCAATTCAAGTGAGTGTTGATAATTCATTTATCCTTAGTAGATTTTAAAATTTTAAAAATTGCAAAAATGCA
>JAHOYR010005615.1:39168-72547 GCA_023213295.1 Bruguiera hainesii | reverse complement strand
AATTTTAAAAATTGCAAAAATGCAATATTTTGATTTTTAAATTTATTTTTAATGTCGATTGATTTAATTGATAAGAAAAATATAATATGTGAATAATATAATATTTGAATACATCAATTGAACAAAAATATAAGTAATGGACACAATTTCATAAAAGACACTTTAGTGGATAAATATTATAAATAACAATCTCAAATTTTAAGGTTGTGTAAAGCACGTATCCCAAATGGGAATGGGGAACCATCTTTTTAGAGTCCATTGGTTTTCCTTTTTCCTAAGTAATTTGTCTGAAGACAAGAATTCTATAAATCCTTTCAAATTACATTGAGGCAATGGAGACAATTAAGAAAATTGCAAAATTTAAATTCTACAGATTATTAACAATTTTTTTATCCCGAGCAGATTGTAAAATTCTAAAAATTGCAAAACTAGAATACTTTGATTTTTAAATTTATTGTTAATGTCATTTAATTTCATTGGTGAGAAAAATATAATATGTGAAAAATACAATATTTGAATATGTTAATTGAGTAAAAATACACGTAATGGATTCAATTACATAAAATACAATTTAGTGGATGAATATTATAAATGGCAAACCCAAGTTTCAATGTTGTGTTAAGCGTATATCTTTAGATAGGAGTGCAGAACCTTCTTATTATAATCCATTGTTTTTACTTTTTCTTAAGTAATTTGGCTGGAGATTATATAAATCATTTCAAATTGCGTAGAGGCAAAGGAGACAATTCAGAAAATTGCAAAAGTTAAATTTAACAGAGTATGGACAATTTATTTATCTCTAGCAGATTTTAAAATTCTAAAAATTGTAAAAATGCAATGTTTTGATTTTTAAATTTATTGTTAATGTTATTTGATTTAATTGGTGAGAAAAATATAATATGTGAAAAATATAATATTTGAATATATTAATTGATTAAAAATACAAGTAATGGACTCAATTGCATAAAAGACACTTTAGTGGATGAATATTATAAATAGCAATCTCAATATTCAAGGTTGTGTGAAGCATATATCCCTAGATGGGAGTCGGGAACCATCTTTTTAGAGTTTATTACTTTTCTTTTTTCTTAAGTAATTTGTCTGAAGATAAGAATACTATAAATCATTTCAAATCGCTTTGAGACAAAGGAGACAATTAAGAAAATTGCAAAATTTAAATTCAACAAAGTATTGACAATTCATTTATCCCTAGCAAATTTTAAAATTCTAAAAATTGCAAAAATGGAATATTTTAATTTTCGAAATTTATTGTTAATGTCATTTGATTTGATTGGTGAGAAAAATATAGTATTTGAATATCTTAATTGAACAAAAATACAAGTAATGAACTCAATTGCTTAAAATACAATTTAGTGGATAAATATTATAAATAGCAATCCCAAGTTTCATTGTTGTGTTAAGTATATATCCCTAGATATGAGTGCACAACTTTCATATTAGAGTCCATTGGTTTTGCTTTTTCTTAAGTAAATTGGTTGAAGATTATATAAATTATTTCAAATTGCGTTGAGGCAAAGCAGACAATTCCGATAATTACAAAATTTAAATTCAACAAAGTACTGACAATTCATTTATCCTTAGCAGATTTTAAAATTTGAAAAATTGCAAAATTGAGATATTTTGATTTTTAAATTTATTGCTATTGTCGTTTGATTTCATTGGTGAGAAAAATATAATACATGAAAAATATAATATTTGAATATGTCAATTGAAAAAAAATACAAGTAATGGGTTGTGTGAAGCATATATCCCTAGATGGGAGGGGGGAACCATCTTTTTAGAGTCCATTGTTTTTTCTTTTTCTTAAGTAATTTCTCTGAAGACAAGAATTCTATAAATCATTTCAAATTGCATTGAGGCAAAGGAGATAATTAAAAAAATTGCAAAATTTAAATTCAAGAGAGTATTGATAATTCATTAATTCATAGCAGATTTTAAAATTCTAAAAATTGCAAAAATGGAATATTTTGATTTTTAAATTTATTGTTAATGTTGTTTGATTTGATTGGTGACAAAAATACAATATTCAAATTTCTTAATTGGACAAAAATACAAGTAATGTACTCAATTGCATAAAATACAATTTAGTGGATGAATATTATAAATAGCAATCTCATGTTTCATTGTTGTGTTAAACATATATCTCTACATGGGAGTGCAGAACCTTCTTATTGTAGTCCATTGTTTTTGCTTTTTCTTAAGTAATTTGCTTGAAGATTATATAAATCATTTGAAATTGCATTTAGGCAAAAGAGACAATTTAGAAAATTGTAAAATTTAAATTCAATAAAGTATTGACAATTCATTTATCTCTAGCATATTTTAAAATTCTAAAAATTGCAAAAATGTAATATTTTGATTTTTAAATTCATTGTTAATGTCATTTGATTTAATTGGTGAGAAAAATATAATATGTGAAAAATATTATATTTGAATATGTTAATTGAACAAAAATACAAGTAATGGACTTAATTGCATAAAAGACACTTTAGTGGATGAATATTATAAATAGCAATCTCAAGTTTCAAGGTTGTGTGAAGCATATATCCCTAGATGGGAGTGGGGAACCATTTTTTTAGAGTCCATTGCTTTTCCTTTTTCTTAAGTAATTTCTCTGAAGACAAGAATTCTATAAATCATTTCAAATTGCATTGAGACAAATGAGACAATTAGGAAAATTGCAATATTTAAATTCAAGAGAGTATTGACAATTCATTTATTCTTAGCATATTTTAAAAGTCTAAAAATTGCAAAAATGGAATATTTTGATTTTTAAATTTATTTTTAATGTCATTTGATTTGATTGGTGAGAAAAATAAAATATTTGAATATCTTAATTGAACACAAGTACAAGTAATGGACTCAATTGCATAAAATATAATTTAGTGGATGAATATTATAAATTGCAATCCTAAGTTTCATTGTTGTGTTAAGCATATATCTTTAGATAAGCACGCAAAACCTTTTTGTTATAGTCTATTGTTTTTGCTTTTTCTTAAGTAATTTGCCTAAAGATTATATAAATCATTTCAAATTACTTTGAAGCAAAAGAGACAATTAAGAAAATTGTAAAATTTAAATTCACAAAGTATTCACAATTCATTTATCCCTACTAGATTTTAAAATTCAAAAAATTGCAAAATTCAAAAACTTTTTGCTTTTTAAATTTAATGTTAATGTCGTTGAATTTAATTGGTAAGAAAAATATAATATGTGAAAAATATAATATTTGAATATGTCAATTGAGCAAAAATACAAGTAATGGATGAATATTATAAATAGCAATCTCAAATTTCAAGGTTGTGTAGAGTATATATTCCTAAATAGGAGTGCATAACCTTTTTATTACAGTCAATTGTTTTTGCTTTTTTTTTTTTTAAGTAATTTGCCTTCAAATTATATTAATCATTTAAAATTGCGTTAAGGCAAAGGAGACAATTTAGAAAATTGTAAAATTTAAATTCAAGAGAGTATCGACAATTCATTTATCCTTAGCAGATTTTAAAATTCTAACAATTGCAAAAATTGAATATTTTGATTTTTAAATTTATTGTTAATGTTGTTTGATTTGATTGGAGAGAAAAATGCAATATTCGAATATATTAATTGGACAAAAATACAAGTAATGGACTCAATTGCATAAAATACAATTTAGTGGATGAATATTATAAATAGCACTCCCAAGTTTAAATGTTTTATTAAGCATATATCCCTAGATGGGAGTGCATAACCTCCTTATTACAGTCCATTGCTTTTGCTTTTTCTTAAGTGATTTGCCTGAAAATTATATAAATCATTTCAAATTGCGTTGACGTAAATGAGACAATTTAGAAAATTACAAAATTTAAATTTAACAGAGTACTGACAATTCATTTATACCTAGTAGATTTTAAAATTCAAAAAATTGCAAATTTGAAATATTTTGATTTTTAAATTTATTACTAATGTCATTTGATTTCATTGGTGAGAAAAATATAATATGTGAAAAATATAATATTTGAATATGTTAATTGTACAAATAAACAAGTAATGGACACAATTGCATAAAATACACTTTAGTGGATGAATATTATAAATAGCAGTCCCAAGTTTCAATGTTATGTTAAGCATATATCCATAAATGGGAGTTAGAACCTTCTTATTACAGTCGATTATTTTTGCTTTTCTTTTTAAGTAATTTGCCTCAAGATTATATAAAATATTTCAAATTGCGTTAAAACAAATGAGATACTTTAGAAAATTCCAAATTTTAAATTCAAGAGAGTATTGACAATTCATTTATCCCTAACTGATTTTAAAACTCAAAAAATAGCAAAGTTGAAATATTTTGATTTTTAAATTTAATGTTAATGTCGTTTGATTTAATCAGTGAAAAAAATATAATATTTTAATGTGTTAATTGAACAAAAATACAAGTAATGGACTCAATTGCATAAAAAACACTTTAGTGAATGAATATTATAAATAACAATCCCAAGTTTTATGGTTGTGTGAAGCATATATCCCTAAATGGGAGTGGGAAACCATCATATTAGAGTCTATTGCTTTTCCTTCTTCTTAAGTAATTTCTTTGAACATAAGAATTCTCTAAATCATTTCAAATTACATTGAGGCAAATGAGACAATTAAGAAAATTGTAAAATTTAAATTCAAGAGAGTATTGACTATTCATTTATCCCTAACAGATTTTAAAATTCTAACAATTGCAAAAATGAAATATTTTAATTTTTAAATTTATCGTTAATGTCGTTTAATTTGATTGCTGAGAAAAATACAATATTTGAATATCTTAACTGAACAAAAATACAAGTAATGGACTCAATTGCATAAAATACAATTTAGTGGATAAGTATTATAAATAGCAATCCTAAGTTTCATTATTATGTTAAGCATGTATCCCTAGATGAGAGTGCAAAACCTTTTTATTAGAGTTCATTGCTTTTGCTTTTTCTTAAGTAATTTGCTTGAGAATTATATTAATCATTTCAAATTGTGTTTAGGCAAAGGAGACAATTTAGAAAATTGCAAAATTTCATTTGAACAGAGTATTGACAATTCACTTATCCCTAGCAGATTTTAAAATTCAAAAAATTGCAAAATTGAAATATTTTGATTTTTAAATTTATTCTTAATGTCGTTTGATTTAATTGGTGAGAAAAATATAATATATGAAAAATATAATATTTAAATATGTTAATTGAATATAAGTAATAGACTCAACTATATAAATACATCTTATTTGAGTCCATTGCTTTTCTTTTTTCTTAAGCAATTTGTCTGAAGACAAGAATTCTATAAATCATTTCAAATTGCATTGAGACAAAGTGGACAATTAAGAAAATTGTAAAATTATAATTCTGCAGATTATTGACAATTTATTTATCTCTAACAGATTTTAAAATTCTAAAAATTGCAAATATGCAATATTTTGATTTTTAATTTTGTTGTTAAGGTCATTAGATTTGATTGGTGAGAAAAATGCAATATTTTAATAAGTTAATTGTACAAAAATACAAGTAATGGACTCAATTGCATAAAATGCACGTTAGTGGATGAATATTATAAATAGCAATCCCAAGTTTCAACGTTGTGTTAAGCATATATTCTAAGATGGGAGTGCAAAACCTTCTTATTACAGTTCATTGGTTTTGCTTTTTCTTAAGTAATTTGCCTGAATATTTTATAAATCATCTCAAATTGCATTGAGGCAAAGGAGAAAATTCAGAATATGGCAAAATTTAAATTCAACAGAGTATTGACAATTCATTTATCCCTAATAGAATTTAAAATTCTAAAAATTGCAAAATTGAAATATTTTGATCTTTGAATTTATTGTTAGTGTTGTTTGATTTAATTGATGAGAAAAATATAATGTGTGAAAAATATAATATTTGAATATGTTAATTGAACAAAAATACAAGTAATGGACTTAATTAAATAAAAGACACTTTAGTGGATGAATATTATAAAGAGCAATGTCAAGTTTCAAGGTTGTATGAAGCATATATCCTTATATGGGTGTGAGGAACCATTTTATTTGAGAACATTGCTTTTCCTTTTTCTTAAGCAATTTATCTGAATACAAGAATTCTAGAAATCATTTCAAATTGCATTGAGGCAAAGGACGAAATTAAGAAAATTGAAAAATTTAATTTCAACAGAGTATTGACAATTCATTTATCCCTAGCAAACTATAAATTTCCAAAAATTGCAAAAATACAATATTTTGATTTTTAAATTTATTATTAATGTCATTTGATCTGATTGGTGAGAAAAATATAATATGTGAATACGTTAATTGAACAAAAATACAAGTAATGGACTCAATTGTATAAAATATACTTTAGTGGATGAATATTATAAATAGCAATTCCAAATTTCAATGTTGTTTTAAGCATATATCTTTAGATGAGAGTGCATAACCTTTTTATTACAGTCCATTGCTTTGGCTTTTTTTTAAGTAATTTGCTAGAAGAATATATAAATCATTTCAAATTGTGTTGAGGCAAAGAAGACAATTTAGATAATTGCAAAATTTAAATTCAACAGAGTATTGACAATTCATTTAACCCCAGCAGATTTTAAAATTCTAAAAATTGCAAAAATGCAATATTTTGATTTTTAAATTTATTGTTAATGTCGTTTGATGTGATTAGTGAGAAAAATATAATATTTGAATATGTTAATTGAACAAAAATACAAGTAATAGACTTAATTGTATAAAATACACTTTAGTGGATAAATATTATAAATAACAATTCCAAGTATCAATGTTGTTTGAAACATATATCCCTAGATAGGGGTGCATAACCTTCATATTACAGTCGATTGCTTTTGCTTTTTCTTAAATCATTTGCCTGAAGATTATATAAATCATTGCAAATTACGTTGAGGCAAAGGAGACAATTCAGAAAATGGCAAAATTTAAATTCAACAGAGTATTGACAATTCATTTATCCCTAACATATTTTAAAATTCGAAAAATTGCAAAATTGAAATATTTTGATTTTTAAATTTATTGTTAATGTAGCTTGATTTAATTGGTGAGAAAAATATAATATGTGGAAAATATAATATTTGAATATGTTAATTGAACAAAAATACAAGTAATGGACTCAATTACATAAAAGACACTTTAGTGGATGATAAATAGCAATCTCAAGTTTCAAAGTTGTGTGAAACATAGATCCCTAGATAGGAGTGCATAACCATCTTATTTGAGTCCATTGCTTTTCCTTTTTCTTAAACAATTTGTTTGAATACAAGAATTCTATAAATCATGTCAAATTGCTTTAAGGCAAAGGAGACAATTAAGAAAATTGCAAAATTATAATTCTGCAGATTATTAACAATTTATTTATCCTTAACAGATTTTAAAATTCCAAAAATTGCAAAAATGCAATATTTTGATTTTTAAAATTGTAGTTAATGTCGTTAGATTTGATTGGTGAGAAAAATGCAATATCTTAACAAGTTAATTGAACAAAAATACAAGTAATGGACTTAATTGCATAAAATATACGTTAGTGGATGAATATTATAAATAACAATCCCAAGTTTCAATGTTGTGTTAAACATATATCCTAAGATGAGAGTGTAGAACCTTCTTATTACAATCCATTACTTTTGCTTTTTCTTAAGTAATTTGCCTAAAGATTGCGTTGAGGCAAAGGAGACAATTTAGAAAATTGGAAAATTTAAATTCAACAAAGTATGGACAATTCATTTATCCCTAGCAGATTTTAAAATTCTAAAATTGCAAAAATGCAATATTTTGATTTCTAAATTTATTGTTAATGTCGTTTGATTTAATCGGTGAGAAAAATATAATATGTGAAAAATATAATATTTCAACATGTTAATTAAACAAAAATACAAGTAATAGACTCAATTGGATAAAAGACACTTTAGTGGATGAATATTATAAATAACAATCTCAAGTTTGAAAGTTGTGTGAAGCATATATCCCTAGATGGAAGTGGGGAACCATCTTATTTGAGTCCATGCTTTTCCTTTTTCTTAAGCAATATGTTTGAAGACAAGAATTCTATAAATCATTTCAAATTGCATTGAGACAAAGGAGACAATTTAGAAAATTACAAAATTATAACTTTGCAGAGTATTGATAATTTATTTATCCCTAGTAGATTATGAAAGTTTAGAAATTGCAAAAATGCAATATTTTGATTTTTGAATTTGTCGTTAGATTTGATTGGTGAGAAAAATGCAATATCTTAACAAGTGAATTGAACAAAAATACAAGTAATGGACTCAATTGTACAAAATACATGTTAGTGGATGAATATTATAAATAGCAATCCCAAATTTCAATGTTGTATTAAGCATATATCCCAAGATGGGAGTGTGGAACCTTCTTATTACAGTCCATTACTTTTGCTTTTTCTTAAGTCATTTGCCTAAAGATTATATAAATCATTTCAAATTGCATTGAGGGAAATGAGACAATTTAGAAAATTGAAAAATTTAAATTCAACAAAGTATTAACAATTCATTTATTCATAGTAGATTTTAAAATTCTAAAAATTGCGAAAATGCAATATTTTGATTGTTAAATTTATTGTTAATGTCGTTTGATTTGATTGGGAAGAAAAGTACAATGTTTGAATAAGTTAATTGAACAAAAATACAAGTAATGGACGCAATTGTAGAAAATCCACATTAGTGGATGAATATTATATATAGCAATCCCAAGTATAAATGTTTTGTTAAGCATATATCCCAAGATAGGAGTGCAGAACCTTCTTATTACAATCTATTGCTTTTGCTTTTTCTTAAGCAACTTGTCTGAAGATTATACAAATCATTTCAAATTGCATTGAGGCAAAGGAGTAAATTCATAAAATTACAAAATTTAAATTCAACAAAGTATGGACAATTCATTTATCCCTAGCAGATTTCAAAATTCTAAAAATTGCAAAAATGTAATACTTTGATTTCTAAATTTATTGTTAATGTCATTTGATTTGATTGGTGAGAAAAACATAATATGTGAAAAATATAATATTTAAATATATTAATTGAACAAAAATACAAGTAATGGACTCAATTGGATAAAAGACACTTTAGTGGATGAATATTATAAATAGCAATCTCGAGTTTCAAAGTTGTGTGAAGCATATATCCCTAAATAGGAGTGGGGAACCATCTTATTTGAGCCCATTGCTTTACCTTTTTCTTAAGCAATTTGTCTGAAGACAAGAATTCTATAAATCATTTCAAAGTGCATTGAGGCAAAGGAGACAAGTAAGAAAATTGCAAAATTATAATTCTGCAGATTATTGACAATTTATTTATCGCTAATAGATTTTAAAATTCTAAAAATTGCAAAAATGCAATATAACAATCCCAAGTTTGAATGTTGTGTGAAGCATATATCTCTAAATGAGAGTGTGGAACCATCTTATTATAATCCATTGCTTTTCCTTTTCTTAAGTAATTTGTCTGAAAACAGGAATTCTATAAATTATTTCAAATTGCATTGAGGCAAAAGAGAGAATTAAGAAAATTGAAAAATTTAGATTCAACAGATTATTGAGAATTTATTTATCCCTAGTAGATTTTAAAATTTTAAAAATTGCAAAAATGCAATATTTTGAATTTTAAATTTGTTGTTAATGTCGTTTGATTTGATTGATGAGAAAAATACAATATTTGAATAAATTAATTGAAGAAAAAAACAAGTGATGGACTCAATTGCATAAAAAAAACTTTGGTGGATGAATATTATAAATAGTAATCCCAAGTTTCAATGTTGTGTTAAGCATATATCCCTAGATAGGAGTGTAGAACCTTCTTATTACAGTCCATTGCTTTTGCTTTTTCTTAAGTAATTTCCCTGAAAATGATATAAATCATTTCAAATTGCGTTGAGGCAAAGTAGACAATTTAGAAAATTGCAAAATTTAAATTCAACAGAGTATTGATAATTCATTTATCCCTACCAAATTTTAAAATTCAAAAAATTGCAAAATTGAAATATTTTGATTTTTAAATTTGATATTAATTTCATTTGATTTAATTACGTTGAGGTAAAGGACACAATTCAGAAAATTGAAAAATTTAAATTCAACGGAGCATTGATAATTCAATTATTCCTAGTAGATTTTAAAATTCTAAAACTTGCAAAATTGAAATATTTTGATTTTTACATTTATTGTTAATGTCGTTTGATTTAAATGGTGAGAAAAATATAATGTGTGAAAAATATAATATTTGAATATGTTAATTGAACAAAAATACAAGTAACGAACTCAATTACATAAAAGACACTTTAGTGGATGAATATTATAAATAGTGAACTCAAGTTTCAAGGTTATGTGAAGCATATATCCCTAAATGGGAGTGCAGAACCATCTTATTAGAGTCCATTGCATTTCCTTTTTCTTAAGTAATTTGTCTGAAAATAGCAATTCTATAAATCATTTCAAATTGCATTGAGGCAAAAGAGAGAATTAAGAAAATTGCAAAATTTAAATTCAACAAAGTATTGACAAATCATTTATCCCTAGCAATTTTTAAAATTCTAAAAATTGCAAAAGTGCAATATTTTGATTTTTCAATATATTATTAATGTCATTTGATTTGATTGGTGAGAAAAATACAATATTTGAATAAGTTAATTAAACAAAAATACAAATAATGGACTCAATTGCATAAAATACACTTTAGTGGATGAATATTATAAAGAGCATTCCCAAGTTTCAATGTTGTGTTAAGCATATACCTTAGATAGGAGTGTAGAACCCTCTTATTACAGCCCATTGCTTTTGTTTTTTCTTAAGCAATTTGCATGAAGATTATATAAATCATTTCAAATTGCGTTGAGCCAAAGGAGACAATTCTGAAAATTGCAAAATTTAACTTGAACAGAGAATTGACAATTCATTTATCCCTTGCAAATTTTAAAATTTTAAAAATTGGAAAATTGAAATATTTTAACTTTTAAATTTATTATTAATGTCGTTCAATTTAATTGGTGAGAAAAATATAATGTGTGAAAATTTTAATATTTAAATATGTTCATTAAACAAAAATACAACTAATGGACTCAATTACATAAAATACACTTTAGTGGATGAATATTATAAATAGCAATCTCAAGTTTCAATGTTGTGTTAGTTATATATCCCAAGATAGGAGTATAGAACCATCTTATTACAGTCCATTGCATTTGCTTTTTCTCAAGTAATTTGCTTGAAGATTATATAAATCATTTCAAATTGCATTGAGACAAAGGAGACAATTCAGAAAATTGCAAAATTTAAATTCAACAGAATATTGACATTCACTTATCCCTAACAAATTTTAAAATTCAAAAAATTGAAAAATTGAAATATTTTGATTTTTAAATTTATTGTTAATGTCATTTGATTTAATTGGTAGGAAAAATGTAATATGTGAAAAATATCATATTTGAATAAGTTAATTGAACAAAAATACAAGTAATGGACTTAATTGCATAAAATACACTTTATAAATAACAGTCCCAAATTTCAATGTTGTGTTAAGCATATATCATTAGATGGGAGTGTAGAGCCTTCTTATTACAGTCGATTACTTTTGCTTTTTCTTAACTAATTTGCCTGAAGATTACACAAATTATTTCAAATTACGTTGAGGCAAAGGAGACAAATCTGAAGATTGCAAAATTTAAATTCAACAGGATATTGACAATTCATTTATACCTAGCAGATTTTAAAATTTGAAAAAGTGTAAAATTGAAATATTTTGATTTTTAAATTTAACGTTAATTTCGTTTGATTTAATTGGTGAGAAAAATATAATATGTGAAAAATATCATATTTGAATATGTTAATTGAACAAAAATACGAGTAATGGACTCAATTGCATAAAATACACTTTATTGGAAGAATATTATAAATAACAAACCCAAGTTTCAATGTTGTGTTAAGCATATATCCCTAAATGGGAGTGCATAACCTTCTTATCACAGTCTATTACTTTTCCTTTTTTTTAAGTAATTTGCCTAAAAATTATATAAAATCATTTCAAATTGTGTTGAGGCAGAGGAGACAATTCAAAAAATTGCAAAATTTAAATTCAACAGAGTATTGACAATTCAATTATCCCTAACAGATTTTAAAATTCTAAAAATTGTAAAATTGAAATATTTTGATTTTTAAATTTATCGCTAATACCTTTTGATTTAATTGGTGAAAAAAATATACTATGTGAAAAATATAATATTTGAATATGGTAATTGAACAAAAATACAAGTAATACACTTAATTGCATAAAAGACACTTTAGTGAATGAATATTATAAATAGCAATCCCAAATTTCAATGTTGTATTAAGCATATATCCTTAGATGGGAGTGCAGAACCTTCTTATTACAATCCATTGTTTTTGCTTTTTTTTAAGTAATTTGCCTGAAGAATATATAAATTATTTCAAATTGTGTTGAGGTAATGGAGACAATTCAGAAAATTCCAAAATTTAAATTCAACAAAGTACTGACAAATCATTTATCCCTAGTAGATTTTAAAATTCCATAAATTGTACAAGTGCAATATTTTGATTTTTAAATATATTATCAATGTTGTTTAATTTGATTGCTGAGAAAAATATAATATTTAAATAAGTTAATTGAACAAAAATATAAATAATGGACTCAATTGCATAAAATACACTTTTATCGATGAATATTATAAATAGCAATCCTTAGTTTCAATGTTGTGTTAAGTATATATCCCTAAATGGGAGTGCAGAACATTTTTATTATAGTTCACTGCTTTTGCTTTTTCTTAAGTAATTTGCCTAAAAATTATATAAATCATTTCAAATTGCATTAAGGCAAAAGAGACAATTAAGAAAATTGCAAATTTTAAATTCAACAGAGTATTGACAATTCACTTATCCCTAGCAAATTTTAAAATTCTAAAAATTGCAAAATTGAAATATTTTGATTTTTAAATTTATCACTAATGTCATTTGATTAAATTGGTGAGAAAAATATAAAATGTGAAAAATATAATATTTGAATATGTTAATTGAACAAAAATATAAGTGATGGACTCAATTGCATAAAATACACTTTATTGGATAAATATTATAAATAGTAAGCCCAAGTTTCAATGTTGTGTTAAGCATATATCCCTCAATGAGAGTGCAAAACTTTCTTATTATAGTCCATTGCTTTTGCTTTTTCTTAAGTAATTTGCCTAAAAATTATATAAATCATTTCAAAATTCGTTGAGGCGAAGGAGACAATTCAAAAAATTACAAAATTTAAATTCAACAGAGTATTGACAATTCAATTATCCATAGTAGATTTTAAAATATGAAAAAGTGGAAAATTGAAATATTTTGATTTTTAAATTTAATGTTAATGTCGTTTGATTTAATTGGTGAGAAAAATATAATATTTGAATATGTTAATTGAACAAAAATACCAATAATGGATTCAATTGCATAAAATACACTTTATTGGATAAATATTATAAATAGCAAACCCAAATTTCAATGTTGTGTTAAACATATATGCCTAGATAGGAGTGCAGAACCTTCTTATTAAAATCCATTACTTTTGCTTTTTCTTAAGTAATTTGCTTGAAAATTATATAAATTGTTCCAAATTATGTTGAGGCAAAAAAGACAATTTAGAAAATTGCAAAATTTAAATTCAATAGAGTATTGACAAGTGCAATATTTTGATTTTTAAATATATTATTAATGTCGTTTGATTTGATTGGTGAGAAAAATATAATATGTGAAAAATATAATATTTGAATATGTTAATTGAACACAAATACAAATAATGGACTCAATTTCATTAAATACACTTTAGCAGGTGAAAATTATAAATAGCAAACGCATGTTTCAATGTTGTGTTAAGCATATATCCCTAGATGGGAGTGCAGAACTTTGTTATTATCGTCCATTCTTTTTGCTTTTTTTTAAGTAATTTGCCTGAAAATTATATAAATCATTTCAAATTGTATTGAGGTAAAGGAGACAATTCAAAAAATTGAAAAATTTAAATTCAATAGAGTATTGACAATTCAATTATCTGTAGTAGATTTTAAAATTCGAAAAAGTGAAAATTGAAATATTTTGATTTTTAAAATTAATGTTAATATCGTTTGATTTAATTTGCTTATTACAGTGTAGAACTTTCTTATTACAGTTGATTACTTTTTCTTTTTCTTAAGTAATTTGCTTGAAAATTATATAAATCTTTTCAAATTACGTTAAGGCATAGGAAACAATTTTGAAAATTGAAAAATTTAAATTCAACAGCGTATTGAGAATTCATTTATCCCTAATAGATTTTAAAATTTGAAGAATTGCAAAATTGAAATATTTTAATTTTTAAATTTAATGTTAATGTCATTTGATTTAATTGGTGAGAAAAATAAAATATGTGAAAAATATAATATTTGAATATGTTAATTGAACCAAAGTACAAGTAATTGTCTCAATTACATAAAAGACACTTTTGTGGATGAATATTATAAATAGCAATCTCAAGTTTTAAGGTTGTGTGAAGCATATATCCCTAAATGGGAGTCCATTGCTTTTCCTTTTTCTTAAATAATTTGTCTAAATAAATCATTTCAAATTGCATTAGAGGAAAGGAGACAATTAAGAAAATTGCAAAATTGAAATTCAATAGAGTATTGACAATTCATTTATTCTTAACCAATTTTAAAATTCCAAAAATTGCGAAAATGGAATATTTTGATTTTTAAATTTATTATTTATGTCGTTTGATTTGATTGGTGAGAAAAATACAATTTTTTAATATCTTAATTGAACAAAAATATGAGTAATGGACTTAATTGCATAAAATACACTTTAGTGGATGAATATTATAAATAATAATTCCAAGTTTCGTTGTTGTGTTAAACATATATTCCTAGATAAGAGTGTATAACCTTCTTATTATTGTCCATTACTTTTGCTTTTTCTTAAGTAATTTGCTTGAAGATTATATAAATCATTCCAAATTATGCAGAGGCAAAGGAAAAAATTCAGAAAATTGCAAAATTTAACTTTAACAGAGTATTGACAATTCATTTATCCCTAGTAAATTTTAAACTTCTAAAAATTGCAAAATTGAAATATTTTGATTTTTAAATTTATTGTTAATGTGGTTCGATTTAATTGCTGAGAAAAATATAATATTTAAATATGTTAATTGAGTAAAAATACAAGTAATGGACTCAATTACATAAAAGAAACTTTAGTGGATGAATATTATAAATAACAATCTCAAGTTTCAAGGTTGTGTGAAACATATATCCCTAAATGGGAGTGGGGAACCATCTTATTAGAGTTCATTCTTTTTCCTTTTTCTTAACTAATTTGTTTAAATATAAGAATTCTATAAATCATTTCAAATTGCATAGAGGCAAAGGAGACAATTAAGAAATTTTCAGAATTTAAATTCAACAGATTATTAACAATTTATTTATTCCTAGTAGATTTTAAAATTCTAAAACTTGCAAAAGGGCAATATTTTGGTTTTTAAATTTGTTGTTAATGTTTTTGATTTGATTGGTGAGAAAAATACAATATTTGAATAGGTTAATTGAACAAAATTACAAGTAATGGACTCAATTACATAAAATACGCTTTAGTGGATGAATATTATAAATAGCAATCTTAAGCTTTAGGGTCATATAAAGCATATATCCCTAGATGGGAGTGGGGAACCATCTTAATAGAATCCATTCCTTTTCCTTTTTCTTAACTAATTTGTTTGAAGACAATAATTCTATAAATCATTTCAAATTGCATTGAGGCAAGGGTGACAATTAAGAAATTTTCAAAATTTAAATTTAATAAATTATTGACAATTCATTTATCCCCAGCAGATTTTAAAATTCTAAAAATTGCAAAAGTGCAATATTTTGATTTTTAAATTTGTTGTTAATGTAGTTTGATTTGATTGGTTAGAAAAATACAATATTTGAATAAGTTAATTGAACAAAATTACAAGTAATGAACTCAATTGCATAAAATACACTTTAGTAGATTAATATTATAAATAACAATCCCAAGTTTCAATATTTTGTTAAGCACATATCCCTAGATGAGAGTGCAAAACCTTCTTATTACAGTGCATTGTTTTTGCTTTCTTAAGTAATTTGCATAAAGATTATATAAATCATTTCAAATTGCCTTGAGCCAAAGGAGACAATTCAGAAAATAGCAAAATTTAAATTCAACAGAGTATTAACAACTCATTTATCCTAGTAGATTTTAAAATTCTAAAAATTGCAAAAATGCAATATTTTGATTTTTAAATTTATTGTTAATGTCATTTGATTTAATTGGTGAGAAAAATACAATATTTGAATATCTTAATTGAACAAAAATACAAGTAATAAACTTAATTGCATAAAATACAATTTAGTGGATGAATATCATACATAGCAATCCTAAATTTCAATGTTGTGTTAAGCACATATACCTTGATGGGAGTGCATAACCTTCTTATTACAGTGCATTGCTTTTACTTTTTCTTAAGTAATTTGCATAAAGATTATATAAATCATTTCAAATTGCCTTGGGGCAAAGGAGACAATTCATAAAATAGCAAAATTTAAATTCAATAGAGTATTAAAAATTCATTTATGCCTAGCAAGTTTTAAAATTCTAAAAATTGAAAAAATGCAATATTTTGATTTCTAAATTTATTGTTAATGTCGTTTGATTTGATTGGTGAGAAAATACAATATTTGAATATCTTAATTGAACAAAAATACAAGTAATAAACTCAATTGCATAAAATACAATTTAGTGGATGAATATTATAAATAGCAATTCCAAGTTTCATTGCTGTGTTAAGCACATATACCTTGATGGGAGTGCATAACCTTCTTATTACAGTCCATTGATTTTGCTTTTTCTTAAGTAATTTGGCTGAAGATTATATAAATTATTTCAAATTGCATTTAGGCAATGGAGACAATTTAGAAAATTGCAAAATTTGAATTCAACGGAGTTTTGAGAATTCATTTATCCCTAACAGATTTCAAAATTCCAAAAATTGCAAAATTGAAATATTTTGATTTTTAAATTTATTGTTAATGTCGTTTGATTTAGTTGGTGAGAAAAATATAATATGTGAAAAATATAATTTTTGAATATGTTAATTGAACAAAAATACAAGTAATGGACTTAATTACATAAAATACAATTTAATGGAAGAATATTATAAATAGCAGTTTCTAGTTTCAATGTTATGTTAAGCATATATCCCTAGATAGGAGTAAAGAATCTTCTTATTACAGTCCATTTGCTTTTGCTTTTTCTTAAGTAATTTGCCCGAAAATTATATAAATCATTTCAAATTACGTTAAGGCATAGGAAACAATTCCAAAAATTGTAAAATTTAAATTCAACAATGTATTGACAATTCATTTATCCCTAGTAGATTTTAAAATTCGAATAATTGTAAAAATGAAATATTTTGATTTTTAAATTTAATGTTAATGTCGTTTGATTTAATTGGTGAAAAAATATAATATGTGAAAAATATAATATTTGAATATGTTAGTAGAACAAAAATACAAATAATGGACTCAATTGCGTAAAATACACTTTAGTAGATGAATATTATAAATAGCAAACCCAAGTTTCAATGTTGTGTAAAACATATATCCCTAGATGGGAGTGGGGAACCATCTTTTTAGAGTCTATTGGTTCCTTTCTCCTAAGTAATTTGTCTGAAAATAGGAATTCTATAAATGATTTCAAATTACATTGAGGCAAAGGAAACAATTAAGAAAATTGAAAAAATTAAATGCTACAGATTATTAACAATTTCTTTATCCCTAGCAGATTTTAAAATTCTAAAAATTTCAAAAATGCAATATTTTGATTTTTAAATTTGTTGTTAATGTCGTTTGATTTAATTGGTGAGAAAAATATAATATGTAAAAAATATAATATTTGAATATGTCAATTGAAAAAATATACAAGTAATGGACTCAATTCCACAAAAACACTTTAATGGATAAATATTATAAATATCAATATTAAATTTCAAGGTTGTGTAAAGTATATATCCCAAGATGAGAGTGGGAAACCATCTTTTTGGAGTCCATTGGTTTTTCTTTTTCCTAAGTAATTTGTCTAAACACAAGAATTCTATAAATCATTTCAAATTACATTGAGGCAAAGGAGACAATTAAGAAAATAGCAAAATTTAAATTTTACTAATTATTAACAATTTCTTTATCCCTAACAGATTTTAAAATTCTAAAAATTGCAAAAATGAAATATTTTGATTGTTAAATTTATTATTAATGTCGTTTAATTTAATTGGTGAGAAAAATATAATATGTGAAAAATATTATATTTGAATACGTCAATTGAAAAAATATACAAGTAATGGACTCAATTTCACAAAAGATAGTTTAGTGGATAAACATTATAAATAGGAATCTCAAATTTTAAGGTTGTGTAAAGCATATATCTCTAGATGGGAGTGGGTAACCATCTTTTTAAACTCCATTGGTTTTCCTTTCTCTTAAGTAATTTGTCTAAAGATAGGAATTCTATAAATCATTTCAAATTGAGTTGAGGTAAAGGAGACAATTCCGAAGATTGCAAAATTTAAATTCAATAGAATATTGATAATTCATTTATCCCTAGTAGATTTTAAAATTCGAAAAAGTGCAAAATTGAAATATTTTGATTTTTAAATTTAATGTTAATTTCGTTTGATTTAATTTGTGAGAAAAAATATGATATGTGAAAAATATAATATTTGAATATGTTAATTGAACAAAAATACGAGTAATGGACTCAATTGTATAAAATACACTATATTGGATGAATATTATAAATAGCAAACTCAAGTTTCAATGTTGGGTTAAACATATATCCCTAAATGGGAGTGCATAACCTTCTTATTACAGTTTATTACTTTTGCTTTTTCTTAAGTAATTTGCATAAAGATTATATAAATCATTTCAAATTGCCTTGAGTCAAAGGAGACAATTTTGAAAATAGCAAAATTTAAATTCAACAGAGTATTAAAAATTCATTTATCCCTAGTAGGTTTTAAAATTTTAAAAATTGAAAAAATACAATATTTTGATTTGTAAATTTATTGTTAATGTCGTTTAATTTGATTGGTGAGAAAAATACAATATTTAAATATCTTAATTGAACAAAAATACAAGTAATAAACTCAATTGCATAAAATACAATTTAATGGATGAATATTATATATAACAATCCCAAGTTTCATTGTTATGTTAAGTATATACACCTAGATGGGGATGCAGAACATTCTTCTTATAGTCCATTGCTTTTACTCTTTCTTACAAAATTTCTCTGGAGAGAAGAATTCTTTAAATGATTTTAAATTGCATTGAGGCGAATGGGACAATTAAGAAAATTGAAAAATTTAAATTCAAGAGCAGATTTTAAAATTCTAAAAATTGCAAAAATAGAATATTTTGATTTTTAAATTTATTATTAATGTCGTTTGATTTGATTGGTAAGAAAAATACAATATTTGAATATTTTAATTTAACAAAAATACAAGTAATGGACTCAATTGCATAAAATACAATTTAGTGGATGAATATCATAAATAGCAATCCCTAGTTTCATTGTTGTGTTAAGTATATATCCCTAGATATAAGTGCAGAACCTTCTTATTACAGTCCATTGCTTTTGTTTTTTCTTAAGTAATTTGCATAAAGATTATATCAATTATTTCAAATCGCCTTAAGGTAAAGGAGACAATTCAGAAAATAGCAAAATTTAAATTTAACAATGTATTAAAAATTCATTTATCCCTAGTAGATTTTAAAATTCTACAAATTGCAAAAATGCAATATTTTGATTTGAAAATTTATTGTTAATGTCGTTTAATTTGATTGGTGAGAAAAATACAACATTTGAATATCTTAATTGATCAAAAATAGAAGTAATAAACTCAATTGCATAAAATACAATTTAGTGGATGAATATTATATATAGCAATCTCAAGTTTCATTGTTATGTTATAAGCATATACCCCTAGATGGGGATGTAAAACCTCTTTGTTATGGTCCATTACTTTTACTTTTTCTTAAGAAATTTCTTTGAAGACAAGAATTCTTTAAATGATTTTAAATTGCATTGAGGCAAATGAGACAATTAAGAAAATTGAAAAATTTAAATTGAACAGCAAATTTTAAAATTCTAAAAATTGCAAAAATGGAATATTTTGATTTTTAAATTTATTGTTAATGTTGTTTGATTTGATTGGTGAGAAAAATACAATATCAGAATATCTTAATTTAACAAAAATACAAGTAATGGACTTAATTGCATAAAATACAATTTAGTTGATGAATATTATAAATAGCAATCCCTAGTTTCATTGTTGTATTAAGCATATATCCCTAGATGAGAGTGCAAAACCTTCTTCTTATAGTCCATTACTTTTACTTTTGCTTAAATAATTTGCCTGAAAATTATATAAATCATTTCAAATTACATTTAGGCAAAGGATACAATTTAGAAAATTGCAAAATTTGAATTCAACAGAGTTCTGACAATTCACTTATCCCTAGTAGATTTTAAAATTCCAAAAATTACAAAATTGAAATATTTTCATTTTTAAATTTATTGTTATTATCGTTTGATTTAATTGGTGAGAAAAATATAATATGTGAAAAATATAATATTTGAGTATGTTAATTGAACAAAAATACAAGTAATGGACTAAATTGTATAAAATACACTTGAGTGGATGAATATTATAAATAGCAATCTCAAGTTTCGTTGTTGTGTTAAGCATATATCCTTAGATGGAAGTGCAGAACCTTCTTATTAGAGTCCATTGCTTTTGCTCTTTCTTAAGTAATTGGCCATAAGATTATATAAATAATTTCAAATTGCGTTGAGGTAAGAAAGACAATTCAGAAAATTGCAAAAGTTAAATTCCATAAAAGACACTTTAGTATATGAATATTATAAATAGCAATCTCAAGTTTCAAGGTTATGTAAAACATATATCCCTAAATAGGAGTGAGGAACTACTTTTTAGAGTCCATTGGTTTTCCTTTTTCCTAAGTAATTTGTCTAAATAAAAGAATTTTATAAATCATTTCAAATTACATTGTTGCAAAGGAGACAATTAAGAAAATTGCAAAATTTAAATTCTACAAATTATTAACAATTTCTTTATCCCTAACAGATTTTAACATTCTAAAAATTGAAAAAATGCAATATTTTGATTTTCAAATTTGTTGTTAATGTCGTTTGATTTAATTGGTGAGAAAAATATAATATGTGAAAAATATAAAATTTGAATATGTCAATTGAAAAAATATACAAGTAATGGACTCAATTCCACAAAAGAAACTTTAGTGGATGAATATTATAAATAGCAATCTCAAGTTTCAAGGTTGTGTAAAGCATATATCCCTAGATGGGAGTGGGGAACCATCTTTTTAGAGTCCATTGGTTTTCCTTTTTCCTAAGTAATTTTTCTGAACACAGGAATTCTATAAATCATTTCAAATTACATTGAGGCAAAGGAGACAATTAAGAAAATTGCAAAATTTAAATTCTATAAATTATTGACAATTTCTTTATCCCTTATCCCTACCAGATTTTAAAATTCTTAAAATTGAAAAAATGCAATATTTTAATTATTAAATTTGTTGTTAATGTCCTTTAATTTGATTGGTGAGAAAAATACAATATTTGAATAAGTTAGTTGAATAAAAATACAAGTAATGGACTCAATTGTATAAAATACAATTTAGTGGATGAATATTACATATAACAATCCCTAGTTTCAATGTTGCGTTAAGTATATATCTCTGGATGGGAGTGCGGAACCTTCTTATTAAAGTCCATTACTTTTGTTTTTTGTTAAGTAATTTGCTTGAAAATTATATAAATCACTTTAAATTGCGTTGAGGCAAAGGAGAAAATTCAGAAAATTGCAAAAGTTAAATTTAACAGAGTATTGACAATTCATTTATTCCTAGTAGATTTTAAAATTCTAAAAATTGAAAAAATGCAATATTTTGATTTTCAAATTTGTTGTTAATGTCATTCGATTTAATTGGTGAGAAAAATATAATATGTGAAAAATATAACTTTTGAATATGTTAATTGAAAAAATATACAATTAATGGACTCAATTCCACAAAAGAAACTTTAGTAGATGAATATTATAAATAGCAATCTCAAGTTTCAAGATTGTGTAAAACATATATCCCTAGATAGGAGTGGGGAACCATTTTTTTAGAGTCCATTGGTTTTCCTTTTTCCTAAGTAATTTGTCTGAACACAGGAATTCTATAAATCATTTCAAATTACATTGAAGCAAAGGAGACAATTAAGAAAATTGCAAAATTTAAATTCTATAAATTATTGACAATTTTTTTATCTCTTATCCCTAGCAGATTTTAAAATTCTAAAAATTGAAAAAATGTAATATTTTGATTATTAAATTTGTTGTTAATGTCCTTTAATTTGATTGGTGAGAAGAATACAATATTTGAATAAGTTAGTTGAACAAAAATACAAGTAATGGACTCAATTGCATAAAATAAACTTTAGTGGATGAATATTATAAATAACAATCCCTAGTTTCAATGTTGTTTTAAGCATATATCCCTGGATGGGAGTGCAGGACTTTCTTATTAAAGTCCATTACTTTTGCTTTTTGTTAAGTAATTTGCCTGAAAATTATATAAATCATTCCAAAGTGCGTTGAGGCAAAGGAGAACATTTAGAAAATTGCAAAAGTTAAATTCAACAGAGTATTGACAATTCATTTATTCTTAGTAGATTTTAAAATTCTAAAAATTGCAAAAATGCAATATTTTGATTTTTAAATTTATTGTTAATATCGTTTGGTTTAATTAGTGAGAAAAATATAATATGTGAAAAATATAATATTTTAATATGTCAATTGAACAAATATACAAGTAATGAACTCAATTCCATAAAAGACACTTTCATGGATGAATATTATAAATAACAATCTCAAGTTCAAGGTTGTGTAAAACATATATCCCTAGATGAGAGTGGGCAACCATCTTTTTAGAGTCCATTGGTTTTCCTTTTTCCTGACTAATTTGTCTAAAAACAGGAATTCTATAAATCATTTCAAATTACATTAAGGCGAAGGAGACAATTAAGAAAATTGCAAAATTTAAATTCTACAGATTATTAACAATTTCTTTATCCCTAGCAGATTGTAAAATTCTAAAAAATGCAATATTTTGATTTTTAAATTTGTTGTTAATTTTGTTTGATTTGATTGGTCAGACAAATACAATATTTTGCTTTTCCTTAAGTAATTTGCCTGAAAATTATATAAATTATTTCAAATTGCGTTGAGGCGAAGGAGACAATTCAGGAAACTGCAAAAGTTAAATTCAATAGAATATTGACAATTTATTTCTCCCTAGCAGATTTTAAAATTCTAAAAATTTCAAAAATGCGATATTTTGATTTTTAAATTTGTTGTTAATGTCGTTTGATTTGATTGGTCAGAAAAATACAATATTTGAATAAGTTAATTGAACAAAAATACAAGTAATGGACTCAATTGCATAAAATACACTTTAGTTGAAAAATATTATAAATAGCAATCCAAAGTTTCAATATTGTGTTAAATATATATCCCTAAATGAGAGTGCAAAACCTTCTTATTATAGTCGATTGCTTTTGTTTTTCCTTAAGAAATTTGCCTGAAGATTATATAAATTATTTCAAATTGGGTTTAGGCAAACGAGACAATTCACTTATCCTAAGCAGATTTTAAAATTCAATAAATTGCAAAATTGAAATATTTTGATTTTTAAATTTATTGTTAATGTCGTTTGATTTAATTGGAGAGAAAAATATAATATGTGAAAAATATAATATTTGAATATGTTAATTGAACAAAAATACGAGTAATAAACTCAATTGTATAAAATACACTTTAGTGGATGAATATTATAAATAGCAATCTCAAATTTCAATGTTGTATTAAGTATATATCCCTAGAGCCTTCTTATTACAGTCAATTACTTTTGCTTTTTCTTAAGTAATTTGCCTGAAGATTATATAAATTATTTCAAATTGCCTTGAGGCAAAGGAGACAATTCCAAAAATTGCAAAATTTAAATTCAACAGAGTATTGACAATTCATTTATCCCTAGCAGATTTTAAAATTCTAAAAAGTGCAAAAATGTAATATTTTGATTTTTAAAGTTATTGTTAATATCGTTTGATTTCATTGATGAGGAAAATATAATATGTGAAAAATATAATATTTGAATATGTCAATTGAACAAAAATACAATTATTGGACTCAATTGCATAAAAGATACTTTAGTGGATCAATATTATAAATAGCAATCTCAAATTTCAAGGTTTTGTGAAGCATATATCCCTAGATGGGAGTGGGGAACCATCTTATTAGGGTCTATTGCTTTTCCTTTTTCTTAAGTAATTTTTCTGAAGAAAAGAATTCTATAAATCATTTCAAATTGCATTGAGGCAAAGGAGATAATTAAGAAAATTGCAAAATTTAAATTTGAAGTTCCCAACTTCACCCTAGGATCTACTAGTTTGTGATACTGAGAGGGGGTGAATCAGTATCACCACAATTTGCAATTCACAGGAAAGTGAACAACTTTAATCTCTTCTTAAAAGCGAACTCTTTCTTAGATTCGACTAAGGTAGATCTATTGCTACCTACTAATCACAATAGTCCCCAAAGTCACCTTTCAAACACCTTGCCTAATAGACAATTTGGATGTTCTTGTTTAGGTCTTCGTTAGGTTATGGGTTGGCTGATACTTTAGCTGCGTTCACAACTCAATTGAAAACACAGAATGTAAAGCAAATTAAGGACACACGAGATTTACGTGGTTCTGTCAACGTGATGTACATCCACGGTGGTAGGGACTCTCCCTTACCGAGACTATCCACTATACTTGAGAATTCCAGTTACAATGGATGTCTTAATCTTCTGCTCCTTTCACTATTACAATTACTAAGCAAGTACAATACAAAGAGTGTCATTTACTGTGTCTACCCTTCTTCTAGCTTGTCTTGCCTCTGTTGAATTGAAAGGCTGCTCCACTACCGCTTAGAAGTTCACCACAATGCTCTCTAACCTCTCTTGAAGAAATTTGGAAATACGTTGAGTTCTTTCCAATGCTTCGCCGAATTCCTTCTTTAGGTTGTTTCACACAACTCCTACTTTCACCATCTCATGGTTTCACAGCTTGCACTCAAGCTTCTGGTTTGCCATTTGACATCTCACGGCCTACCCCACGCTTCTGATTAGTCACGCTGTTGCACGTTCTGGTCTCCCACTTCTAGTCTGCTGTTTCACGTCTCTTAGCCTGCCTCACGCTACTGGTTTTTCTGGTTCACGTCTCTCAGCCTGCCTCACGCTTCTAGTCTGCTGTCTTCTCTTCCAGGTGGTCTCACGGATACCAAGTCTGTTGTCTTCTCTTCCAGGTGGTCTCACGGATACCAGGTCTGCGGTCTTCTCTTCCGGGTGGTCTATTTCTTATTTCTCCTCTTGCTGGTTGTGTGTTTTTGGTTTGCTTGCAGGATGTGTTTCTGGTTTGCTTGCAGGAGGCATTTCTGGTTTTCTTGCAAGATGTGTTTCTGATTTGCTTGCAGGAGGCATTTCTGGTTTGCTTACAGGAGGTGTTTCTGCTTTGCTTGTAGGAGGTCGCACATTTTGGTTTGCTCTCTCGGTGGTGACATTTCTGGTTTGCTCTCCCAGTGGTGTCGTTTCTGATCTCTTGCCGTTCTGCTCTCTCTTCCTTTTGGCCGGTTGCTGTAGGGTTGTTGTTTATTCAATTGTGTTGGCCCTCTGCCCTAGTTTTGTCTTCCAAGGCCTTTATATACTCTCTTCCATGAAACCCTAATAGGGCTTACATAGTGGATTTACTTTCTTGCCCTTCCATGTGACTTTACTCTCTTTCACACTTAATCCTAGTTGACAACAATTACAACCCATACAAGGCTGTGGGAACAACAAAATTCAATAGATTATTTACAATTTATTTGTGCTTAGCAGATTTTAAAATTTTAAGAATTGCAAAAATGCAACATTTTGATTTTTAAATTTATTGTTAATGTCATTTGATTTGATTGGTGAGAAAAATACAATATTTGAATATGTTAATTGAACAAAAATACAAGTAATGGACTCAATTGCGTAAAAAACACTTTAGTGGATGAATATTATAAAAAGTAGTCCCAAGTTTTAATATTGTGTTAAACATATATCCTTAGATGGGAGTGCAGAGCCTTCTTATTACAGTTGATTGCTTTTACTTTTGCTTAAGTAATTTGCTTGAATATTATATAAATTATTTCAAATTGTGTTAAGGCAAGGGAGACAATTTCGAAAAATGAAAAATTTAAATTCAACAGAGTATTGAGAATTCACTTATCTCTAACAGATTTCAAAATTCAAAAAAGTGAAAAATTGAAATATTTTGATTTTTAAATTTAATGTTAATGTCGTTCGATTTAATTGGTGAAAAAAATATAATATGTGAAAAATATCATATTTGAATATGTTAATTGAACAAAAATATGAATAATGGACACAATTGTATAAAATATAGTTTAGTGGACGAATATTTTAAATAGCAAACCCCAGTTTCAATGTTGTGTCAAGCATATATCCCTAAATGGGAGTGCAAAACCTTCTTATTACAGTTCATTACTTTTGCTTTTTCTTACAAAATTTGTTTGAGGATTATATAAATTATTTCAAATTGCGTTAAGGCAAAGGAGACAATTCCAAAAATTGCAAAATTTAAATTCAACAGAGTATTGACAATTCATTTATTCCTAGCAGATTTTAAAATTCTAAAAATTGCAAAAATGCAATATTTTGATTTTTAAATTTATAGTTAATGTC
Organism: Bruguiera hainesii; assembly: GCA_023213295.1. Classification (NCBI taxonomy): domain Eukaryota; kingdom Viridiplantae; phylum Streptophyta; class Magnoliopsida; order Malpighiales; family Rhizophoraceae; genus Bruguiera; species Bruguiera hainesii. The sequence goes on along the minus strand of JAHOYR010005615.1, from coordinate 45,619 downwards.
ATTCAATTTAATTGGTGAGAAAAATATAATATTTGAATATGTCAATTGAACAAAAATACAAGTAATGGACTCAATTGCATAAAAGACACTTTAGTGGATCAATATTATAAATAACAATCTCAAGTTTGAAGGATTTGTGAAGCATATATCACTAGATGGGAGTGGGGAACCATCTTATTAGGGTCCATTGTTTTTCCTTTTTCTTAAGTAATTTGTCTAAAGACAAGAATTCTATAAATCATTTGAAATTTCTTTAAGGCAATGGAGACAATTATTTGTCGCTAACAGATTTTAAAATTTTAAAAACTGCAAAAATATAATATTTTGATTTTTAAATTTGTTGTTAATGTCATTTGATTTGATTGGTGAGAAAAATACAATATTTGAATAAGTTAATTGAACAAAAATACAAGTAATGGAGTCAATTGCATAAAATACACTTTCGTGGATGAATATTATAAATACCAATCCCAAGTTTCAATGTTGTGTAAAGCATATATCCTTAGATGGGAGTGCAGAGCCTTCTTACTACAGTTGATTGCTTTTGCATTTTCTAAAGACAAGAATTCTATAAATCATTTCAAATTGCATTGAGGTAAAGGAGACAATTAAGAAAATTACAAAATTTAAATTCAATAGATTATTTAGAATTTATTTGTCCCTAGTATATTTTAAAATTCTAAAAACTGCAAAAATACAATATTTTGATTTTTAAATTTGTTGTTAATGTCGTTTGATTTGATTGATGAGAAAAATACACTTTCGTGGATGAATATTATAAATAGCAATCCCAAGTTTCAATGTTAAGTTAAGTATATATCCCTAAATGGCAGAACAAAACCTTTTAATTATAGTCCATCGCTTTTCCTTTTTCCTAAGTAATTTGCCTAAAGATTATATAAATCATTTCAAATTGCGTTGAGGAAAATGAGATAATTCAAAAAATTGGAAAAGTTATATTCAACAAAGTATTCACGAGTCATTTCTCCCTAGCAAATTTTAAAATTTTAAAAATTGAAAAAATGTGATATTTTGATTTTTAAATTTATTGTTATTATCATTTGATTTCATTCATGAGAAAAATACAATATTTCAATATGTTAATTGAACAAAAATACAAGTAATTGACTCAATTACATAAAATACAATTAAGTGGATGAATATTATAAGTTGTAGTCCCAAGTTTCAATGTTATGTTACGTATATATCCAAGGATGGGAGTGCAGAACCTTCTTATTACAGTCTATTCTTTTCGCTTTTTCTTAAGTAATCTGCCTGAAGATTATCTAAATCATTTGAAATAGCATTGAGGCAAAGAAGACAATTCAAAAAATTGCAAAATTTAAAATCAACAGAGTATTGACAATTCACTTATCCCTAGCAGATTTTAAAATTCAAAAACTTGCTAAATTGAAATATTTTGATTTTTCAATTTAGTATTAATGTTGTTTGATTTAATTAGAGAGAGAAATATAATATGTGAAAAATATAACATTTGAATATGTTAATTGAACAAAAATACAAGTAATGGACTCAATTACATAAAATACACTTTAGTGGGTGAATACTATAAATAGCAGTCCCAAGTTTCAATGTTGTGTTAAGCATATATCTCTAGATGGGAGTGCAGAACCTTCTTATTACAGTCCATTGCTTTCATTTTTTCTCAAGTAATCTGCCTAAAAATTATATAAATCATTTGAAATAGCGTTGAAGCAAAGGAGACAATTCAGAAAATTACAAAATTTAAATTCAACAGAGTATTGACAATTCACTTACCCCTAGCAGATTTTAAAATTCAAAAAATTGCAAAATTGAAATATTTTAATTTTTCAATTTACTATTAATGTCGTTTGATTTAATTGGTGAGAGAAATATAATATGTGAAAAATATAACATTTGAATATGTTAATTGAACAAAAATACAAGTAATGAACTCAATTGCATAAAATACACATTAGTGGGCGAATACTATAAATAGCAGTCTCAAGTTTCAATAATGTGTTAAACATATATCTCAGGATCGGAGTGCAGAACCTTCTTATTACAGTCCATTGATTTCGTTTTTTCTTAAATAATCTGCGTGAAAATTATATAAATCATTTGAAATAGCGTTGAGGCAAAAGAGACAATTCAGAAAATTGCAAAATTTAAATTCAATAGAGTATTGACATTTCACTTACCCCTAGTAGATTTTAAAATTCAAAAAATTGTAAAACTGAAATATTTTAATTTTTAAATTTACTATTAATATCGTTTGATTTAATTGGTTAGAGAAATATAATATGTGAAAAATACAACATATGAATATGTTAATTGAATAAAAATACAAGTAATGGACTCAACTGCATAAAATAGACTTTAGTGGGTGAATATTATAAATAGCAATCTCAAGTTCTAATGTTTTGTTAAGCATATATCTCAGGATCGGAGTGCAGAACCTTCTTATTACAGTCCATTGCTTTTGTTTTTTCTTAAAAAATATGCCAGAAAATTATATAAATCATTTGAAATAGCGTTGAGGCAAAGGAGACAATTCAGAAAATTGCAAAATTTAAATTTAACAGAGTATTGACAATTCACTTACCCCTAGCAGATTTTAAAATTCAAAAAATTGCAAAATTAAAATATTTTAAATTTTCAATTTAATATTAATGTCGTTCGATTTAATTGATTAGAGAAATATAATATGTGAAAAATATAACATTTGAATATGTTAATTGAAGAAAAATACAAATAATGGACTCAAATGCATAAAATACACTTTAGTGGGTGAATACTATAAATAGCAGTCCCAAGTTTCAATGTTGTGTTAAGCATATATCTCAAGATCGGAGTGTAGAACCTTCTTATTAGAGTCCATTGCTATCGTTTTTTCTTAAATAATCTGAATGAAAATTATATAAATCATTTGAAATAGCGTTGAGGCAACGGAGACAATTTAGAAAATTGCACAATTTACATTCAACAGAATATTGACAATTCACTTATCCCTAACAGATTTTAAAATTCAAAAAATTACAACATTGAAATATTTTAATTTTTAAATTTACTATTAATGTCGGTTGATTTAATTGGTTAGAGAAATATAATCTGCGAAAAATATAACATTTGAATATGTTAATTGAAGAAAAATACAAATAATGGATTCAAATGCATAAAATACACTTTAGTGGGTGAATACTATAAATAACAGTCTCAAGTTTCAATGTTGTGTTAAGCATATATCTCAGGATCAGAGTGCAGAACCTTCTTACTACAGTCCATTGCTTTTGTTTTTTCTTAAATAATCTGCCAGAAAATTATATAAATCATTTGAAATAGCGTTGAGGCAAAGGAGACAATTCAGAAAATTGCAAATTTTAAATTCAATAGAGTATTGACAATTCACTTATCCCTAGTAGATTTTAAAATTCAAAAAATTGCAAAATTGCAAAATTGAAATATTTTAATTTTTAAATTTACTATTAATATCGTTTGATTTAATTGGTTAGAAAAATATAATATGTGAAAAATATAACATTTGAATATGTTAATTGAACAAAAATACAAGTAATGAACTCAATTGCATAAAATACACATTAGTGGGCGAATACTATAAATAGCAGTCTCAAGTTTCAATATTGTGTTAAACATATATCTCAGGATCGGAGTGCAGAACCTTCTTATTACAGTCCATTGATTTCATTTTTTCTTAAATAATCTGCCTGAAAATTATATAAATCATTTGAAATAGCGTTGAGGCAAAAGAGACAATTCAGAAAATTGCAAAATTTAAATTCAATAGAGTATTGACAATTCACTTATCCCTAGTAGATTTTAAAATTCAAAAAATTGCAAAACAGAAATATTTTAATTTTTAAATTTACTATTAATATCGTTTGATTTAATTGGTTAGAGAAATATAATATGTGAAAAATACAACATATGAATATGTTAATTGAACAAAAATACAAGTAATGGACTCAACTGCATAAAATAGACTTTAGTGGGTGAATATTATAAATAGCAGTCTCAAGTTCTAATGTTGTGTTAAGCATATATCTCAGGATCGGAGTGCAGAACCTTCTTATTACAGTCCATTGCTTTTGTTTTTTCTTAAATAATCTGCCTGAAAATTATATAAATCATTTGAAATAGCGTTGAGGCGAAACATACAATTCAGAAAATTGCAAAATTTAAATTCAACAAAGTATTAACAATTCACCTATCCCTAGCAGAATTTAAAATTCAAAAAATTGCAAAATTAAAATATTTTAAATTTTAAATTTAATATTAATGTCGTTCGATTTAATTGATTAAAGAAATATAATATATGAAAAATATAACATTTGAATATGTTAATTGAAGAAAAATACAAATAATGGACTTAAATGCATAAAATACACTTTAGTGGGTGAATACTACAAATAGCAATCCCAAGTTTCAATGTTGTGTTAAGCATATATCTCAGGATCGGAGTGTAGAACCTTCTTATTAGAGTCCATTGCTATCGTTTTTTCTTAAATAATCTGCATGAAAATTATATAAATCATTTGAAATAGCGTTGAGGCAACGGAGACAATTCAGAAAATTGCACAATTTACATTCAATAGAGTATTGAAAATTCACTTATCCCTAGCAGATTTTCAAATTCAAAAAATTACAAAATTGAAATATTTTAATTTTTAAATTTACTATTAATGTCGTTTGATTTAATTGGTTAGAGAAATATAATCTGTGAAAAATATAACATTTGAATATGTTAATTGAAGAAAAATACAAATAATGGACTCAATTGCATAAAATACACGTAAGTGGGTGAATACTATAAATAGCAATCCCAAGTTTCAACGCTGTGTTAAGCATATATCTCAGGATCGGAGTGCAGAACCTTCTTATTGCAGTCCATTGCTTTTGTTTTTTCTTAAATAATCTGCCTGAAAATTTTATAAATCATTTGAAATAGCGTTGAGGCAAAGGAGACAATTCAGAAAATTGCAAAATTTAAATTCAACAAAGTATTGACAATTCACTTATCCCCAGCAGATTTTAAAATTCAAAAAATTGCAAAATTGAAATATTTTAATTTTTAAATTTACTATTAATGTCGTTTGATTTAATTGATTAGAGAAATATAATATGTGAAAAATATAACATTTGAATATGTTAATTGAACAAAAATAAAAGTAATGAATTCAATTGCATAAAATACACTTTAGTGGGTGAATACTATAAATAGTAATCCCAAGTTTCAACGTTGTGTTAAGCATATATCTCAGGATCGGAGTGCAGAACCTTCTTATTACAGTCCATTGCTTTTGTTTTTTCTTAAATAGTCTGCCTGAAAATTATATAAATCATTTGAACTAGTGTTGAGGCAAAGGGGACAATTCAGAAAATTGCAAAATTTAAATTCAACAAAGTATTGACAATTCACTTATCCTTAACAGATTTTAAAATTCAAAAAATTGCAAAATTGAAATATTTTAATTTTTAAATTTACTATTAATGTCGTTTGATTTAATTGGTTAGAGAAATATAATATGTCAAAAATATAAAATTTGAATATGTTAATTGAACAAAAATACAAGTAATGGACTTAATTGCATAAAATACACTTTAGTAGGTGAATAATATAAATAACAGTCTCAAGTTTCAATCTTGTGTTAAGCATATATCTCAGGATGGGAGTACTGAATCTTCCTATTACAGTCCATTGCTTTCGTTTTTTCCTAAGTAATCTGCCTGAAGATGTCATAAATCATTTGAAATAGCGTTGAGGCAAAGGAGACAATTCAGAAAATTGCAAAATTGAAATATTTTAATTTATAAATTTACTATTAATCTTGTTTGATTTAATTGGTGAGAGAAATATAATATGTGAAAAATATAAGATTTGAGTATGTCAATTGAACAAAAATACAAATAATAGACTCAATTGCATAAAATAAACTTTAGTGGGTGAATACTATAAATAGCAGTCCCAAGTTTCAATATCGTGTTAACCATATAACTCTAGAGGGGAGTGGAGAACCTTCTTATTACAGTCCATTCCTTTCGTTTCTTCTTAAGCAATCTCCCTGAAAATTATATCAATCATGTGAAATAGTGTTGAGGGAAAGGAGACAATTCAAAAAATTGCAAAATTTAAATTCAACAGAGTATTGACAATTCACTCATCCCTAGCAGATTTTAAAATTCAAAAAATTGCAAAATTGAAATATTTTAAATTTTAAATTTACTATTAATGTCGTTCGATTTAATTGATTAGAGAAATATAATATGTGAAAAATATAACATTTGAATATGTTAATTGAAGAAAAATACAAATAATGGACTCAATTCCATAAAAGACACGTTAGTGAGTGAATACTATAAATAACAGTCCCAACTTTCAATGTTTTGTTAAGCATATATCTCAGGATGGGAGTGCAGAACCTTCTTATTAGAGTCCATTGCTATCGTTTTT
>JAHOYR010005615.1:24050-38364 GCA_023213295.1 Bruguiera hainesii | reverse complement strand
TCGTTCGATTTAATTGATTAGAGAAATATAATATGTGAAAAATATAATATTTGAATATGTTAATTGAAGAAAAAAACACATACTGGAGTCAATTGCATAAAATACACGTTAGTGGGTGAATACTATAAATAGCAGTCCCAAGTTTCAATGTTGTGTTAAGCATATATCTCAGGATGGGAGTGCAGAACCTTCTTATTAGAGTCCATTGCTATCGTTTTTTCTTAAATAATCTGCCTGAAAAATATATAAATCATTTGAAATAGCATTGAGGGAAAGGAGACAATTCAAAAAATCGCAAAATTGAAATATTTTAATTTATAAATTTACTATTAATGTTGTTTGATTTAATTGGTGAGAGAAATATAATATGTGAAAAATATAAGATTTGAGTATGTCAATTGAACAAAAATACAAATAATAGACTCAATTGCATAAAATAAACTTTAGTGGGTGAATACTATAAATAGCAGTCCTAAGTTTCAATATTGTGTTAACCATATAACTCTAGATGGGAGTGCAGAACCTTCTTATTACAGTCCATTCCTTTCGTTTCTTCTTAGGTAATCTCCCTGAAAATTATATCAATCATTTGAAATAGTGTTGAGGCAAAGGAGACAATTCAAAAAATTGCAAAATTTAAATTCAACAGAATATTGACAATTCACTTATCCCTAGCAGATTTTAAAATTCAAAAAATTACAAAATTAAAATATTTTAATTTTTAAATTTACTATTAATGTTGTTCGATTTATTTGATTAGAGAAATATAATATGTGAAAAATATAACATTTGAATATGTTAATTGAAGAAAAAAACACATACTGGACTCAATTGCATAAAATACACGTTAGTGGGTGAATACTATAAATAGCAATCCCAAGTTTCAATGTTGTGTTAAGCATATATCTCAGGATCGGAGTGCAGAACCTTCTTATTACAGTCCATTCCTTTTGTTTTTTCTTAAATAATTTGCCAGAAAATTATATAAATCATTTGAAATAGCGTTGAGGCAAAGGAGACAATTCAAAAAATTGAAAAATTTAAATTCAATAAAGTATTGACAATTCACTTATCCCTAGTAGATTTTAAAATTCAAAAAATTGCAAAATTGAAATATTTTAATTTTTAAATTTACTATTAATGTCATTTGATTTAATTGGTTAGAGAAATATAATATGTGAAAAATATAAGAATTTTAATATGTTAATTGAACAAAAATACAAATAATGGACTCAATTGCATAAAATAAACTTTAGTGCGTGAATACTATAAATAGCAGTCTCAAGTTTGAATGTTGTGTTAAGCATATATCTTAGGATAGGAGTGCAGAATCTTCTTATTACAGTCCATTGTTTTCGTTTTTTCCTAAGTAATCTGCCTGAAGATTATATAAATGATTTGAAATAGCGTTGAGGAAAAGGAGACAATTCAGAAAATTGCAAAATTGAAATATTTTAATTTTTAAATTTACTATTAATGTTGTTTGATTTAATTGGTGAGAGAAATATAATGTGTGAAAAATATAGGATTTGAATCTGTCAATTGAACAAAAATACAAGTAATGGACTCAATTGCAGAAAATAAACTTTAGTGGGTGAATACTATAAATAGCAGTCCCAAGTTTCAATATTGTGTTAATCATATAACTCTAGATGGGAGTGCAGAACCTTCTTATTACAGTCCATTACTTTCGTTTTGTCTTAAATAATCTGCCTGAAAATTATATAAATCATTTGAAATAGTGTTAAGGCAAAGGAGACAATTCAAAAAATTGCAAAATTTAAATTCAACAGAGTATTGAAAATTCACTTATCCCTAGCAGATTTTAAAATTCAAAAAATTTCAAAATTTAAATATTTTAATTTTTAAATTTACTATTAGTGTCATTCAATTTAATTGATGAGAGAAATATAATATGTGAAAAATATAACATTAGAATATGTTAATTGAAGAAAAATACAAATAATGGACTAAATTGTATAAAATACACGTTAGTGGGTGAATACTATAAATAGCAGTCCTAAGTTTTAATGTTGCGTTTAGCATATATCTCAGAATCGGAGCGCAGAACCTTCTTATTACAGTCTATTACGTTCGTTTTTTCTTAAATATTTTGCCTGAAAATTATATAAATCATTTGAAATAGGGTTGAGGCAAAATAGACAATTCAGAAATTGGCAAAATTTAAATTCAACAAAGTATTGACAATTCACTTATCCCTAACAGATTTTAAAATTCAAGAAATTGCAAAATTCAAATATTTTAATTTTTAAATTTACTATTAATGTCGTTTGATTTAATTGGTTTGAGAAATATAATCTGTGAAAAATATAACATTTGAATATGTTAATTGAAAAAAAATACAAATAATGGACTCAATTGCATAAAATACACGTTAGTGGGTGAATAGTATAAATAGCAGTCACAAGTTTCAATGTTGTGTTAAGCATACATCTCAAGATGGGAGTGCAGAACCTTCTTATTACAGTCCATTGCTTTCGTTTTTTCTTAAATATTCTGCCTGAAAATTATATAAATCATTTGAAATAGTGTTGAGGCAAAAGAGACAATTCAGAAAATGGCAAAATTTAAATTCAATAGAGTACTGACAATTCACTTATCACTAGCAGATTTTAAAATTCAAAAAATTGCAAAATTGAAATATTTTAATTTTTAAATTTACTATTAATGTCATTTGATTTAATTCGTTAAGGAAATATAATATGTGAAAAATATAACCTTTGAATTTGTTAATTGAACAAAAATAAAAATAATGGACTCAATTGCATAAAATATACTTTAGTGTGTGAATATTATAAATAATAGTCCCAAATTTCAATGTTATGTTATGCATATATATTAGGATGGGAGTGCAGAACCATCTTATTATAGTTTATTGCTTTCGTTTTATCTTAAATAATCAGCCTGAAAATTATATAAATCATTTGAAATAACGTTGAGGCAAAGGAGACAATTTAGAAAATTGCAAAATTTAAATTCAACAGAGTATTGACAATTCACTTATCCCTAGCAGATTTTCAAATTCAAAAAATTGCAAAATTGAAATATTTTAATTTTTCAATTTACTATTAATGTCATTTGATTTAATTGGTTAGAGAAATATAATATGTGAAAAATATAACATTTGAATATGTTAATTGAAGAAAAATACACATAATGGATTCAATTGCATAAAATACACGTTAGTGGGTGAATACTATAAATAGCAATCACAAGTTTCAATGTTGTGTTAAGCATATATCTCAGGATGGGAGTGCAGAACCATCTTATTATAGTCCATTGCTTTCGTTTTTTCTTAAATAATCTACCTGAAAATTATATAAATCATTTGAAATAGTGTTGAGGCAAAAGAGACAATTCAGAAAATGGCAAAATTTAAATTCAACAAAGTACTGACAATTCACATATCCTTAGCAGATTTTAAAATTCAAAAAATTGCAAAATTCAAATATTTTAATTTTTAAATTTACTATTAATGTCATTTGATTTAATTCGTTAGATGATGTGTCCCACATTAGTTCCTGAGAGGGTATTTGGGCTGTTTATAAGGGTTGGATTAACCCTCCATTCTTGAGCTAGCTTTTGTGGTGGAGTTAGGGTTCAAACTCTTATCAGGTGGTATCAGAGCCTCAAATGATATGAACTCTGATTATTTGTAAACAGAACCCAACACCAATGTTGGTATAGGATCGTTCTAACAAAGGTTAAGGGATTTTGGAGTTCTGACCCAATGATTATACACAACCAAGAACCAGAACTATAAGATTCAGACGCCACTCCCAATAACAAAACGTTGAAGAAGATAAGTCTATTGAACCAACACACTCAAGTATGAAAGTTTAAAATTAGTTCTCAAAGAACCAGAGAAAAATAGCTCATACATCCATCATATGTCGTCCTCCCTTGCAGCCACCCTTTTTATATGCTAACCGCCCTAAAACCCTAGCTAATAAGATGAGTTTATTAAGGAAATTCGTCTAATCTGCCAGCCAGCCCTTTTTATATTCTGATAAGATGGGCTTATTAAGGAAATTCATCCAATCTGCCAGCCACCTCTTCTTATATGTTAATAAGATGGGCTTATTAAGGAATTTCGTCCAACCCACTAAATAATAATAAAAACCCATGAAAATAACTCATTTAAATGCTCAAACATGGGTTCCCAAATCCAACTTCCTTCCCAAGGTCATGGTTCTTGAATTCCTCCACAGATGACACATTTGCAAGCCTTAGCGAAGCCTCCATCATCCTTAACTCGTACCTGGCAATTTCTTGATAGTAAATGTCGCACAACAAGTTGTTGAGAGCTTCCTTTATTTTCTTTGGCCTTGCCCTTGTCATTGGTCCTCCAAGGTTTTGCAAAGCATCAACTCCCTTGCTGTTTTGAGCTGGTACAATATGGCTTCCATCATTCCCGCTCTCCTCAAAATGATTTGTCCTTAAATCAGCACCTACCTCATCAAAGAGAAATGGAGAAAGATCAGAAACATTAAATGTTGCTCTCACATTATACTGACCTGGCAAGTCAAGTTTATATGCATTATCATTGACTCTTGCCACCACTTGGAAAGGACCATCTCCCCTTGGTTGCAACTTTGATTTCCTTTGCTTGGGAAATCTATCCTTCCGCAAATGTACCCAAACCCAATCACCAGGTTCAAAGGTGATATTCCTACGACCTTTGTTGGCTTGTGTTTCATATTGTTTGGTTTTTCTCTCAATGTTAAGGCTAGCTTTCTCATGAAGTTGCCTAACCACTTCAGCCTTCTTTTTTCCATCCAAATTAACCCTGTCCTGTATAGGCAATGGTACTAAATCCAAAGGGGATAATGGATTAAAACCATAAACAAGCTCAAAAGGAGAATAACCTGTGGTACTATGAACAACACGATTATAGGCAAACTCCACAAAAGGCAAACATTCTTCCTAGGTTCTAGAGTTCTTACCAATAACAGCACGCAACAATGTACCAAGAGTTCGATTCACTACCTCAGTCTATCCATCGGTTTGTGGATGGCAAGTTGTAGAAAACAACAACATTGTTCCAAGCTTACCCCACAATGTTTTCCAAAAATGGCTCAAAAATTTTGCATCACGATTTGACACAATACTCTTCGGCACTCCATATAGGCGAACAATCTCCTTGAAAAATAAGTCTGCAACATGTGTGGTATCATCTGTTTTGGTGCAACCAATGAAATGCGCCATCTTTGAAAACCTGTCAACTACAACAAGAATACAATCTCGGCCCTTCTTGGACCTAGGTAACCCAAGAATAAAATCCATAGAGATGTTGGTCCAAGGTTCACAAGGAATTTCTAAGGGCATATACTGACCATGGGGCAAAACCCGAGACTTGGCTTGTCTACAGGTAATACACCTGGCACATACTCTTTCAACATCCCTTTTCATATGCGGCCAAAAGAAATGTTCATTTAAAACATCAAAAGTCTTTTGAATGCCAAAGTGTCCCATTAAACCACCCCCATGAGCTTCCCTCACAAGTAATGCTCTCATAGACCCTTGAGGAATACAAAGTTTATTTACTCTAAACAAATACCCCTCATGTCTATAGAACTTACCAAAGGCAACTTTCTCACATGCAGCATATACATTACTAAAGTCAGCATCATTAGCATACAAATCAATAATGTGCTCAAACCCCAACAACTTAATGCTCAAAGTGCTAATCAATGTATACCTACATGACAATGCGTCAGCAACAACATTTTCCTTACCTGATTTGTATTGAATTACATAAGGAAAAGTTTCAATAAATTCAACCCATTTTGCATGTCTCCTGTTCAACTTACCTTGCCCCTTTAAGTATTTTAAGGACTTATGATCAGTATGAATTACAAACTCCTTGGGCCAAAGGTAATGCTGCCACGTTTCTAAAGTCCTAACAAGTGCATACATTTCTTTATCATAAGTTGGATAATTCAATGTTGCCCCACTCAACTTCTCACTAAAGAATGCAATAGGTCGTTTCTCTTACATGAGAACTCCCCCAATCCCAATGCCTGATGCATCACATTCAATTTCAAAGATCTTAGAAAAATCAGGCAAAGCAAGAAGTGGTGCATTACACAACTTAGTCCTAAGCAAATCAAAGTCATCTTGTTATTCCTTACTCCACTTGAAACCTACACTCTTTTTAATCACCTCACTCAATGGTGCAGCTATGGTACTAAAATCCTTAATGAACCTCCTATAAAAGCTAGCCAAACCATGGAAACTCCTCACATCACTCACACTCTTAGGTGCAGGCCATTCTTGAATTGCCTCAATCTTCTCTTTATCAACCTCTATGCCATGAGCAGACACAACATAACCCAAGAAAATAACATGATCCTTGCAAAAATCACATTTCTTCACGTTGGCATACAATTTCTCTTTCCTCAAAACATCAAGCACACAATGCAAATGTTCAACATGCTCTTCTAGATTCCTACTGTATACTAATATGTCATCAAAATAACCCACGACAAACTTTCCTAAGAAAGGTCTCAAAACATGATTCATTAATCTCATAAAAGTACTAGGTGCATTAGTCAAACCAAAGGGCATAAATAACCATTCATACAAACCATGCTTGGTCTTGAATGCAGTTTTCCATTCGTCTCCTTCCCTCATCCTAATTTGATGGTACCCACTCTTAAGGTCAATTTTAGAGAAGTGACACGCTCCATGTAATTCATCTAGCATATCATCAAGCCTAGGTATAGGATGTCGATACTTAACTGTTATTTTGTTGATAGCTCTACAATCGACACACATCCTCCAAAATCCATCTTTCTTTGGCACAAGCAACACTGGCACTGCACATGGACTTATGCTCTCCCTTACATGTCCCTTCTTCATCAACTCATCAACTTGCCTCTGAAGCTCCTTTGTCTCCTCAAGATTACTTCTATACGCTAGTTTATTGGGAATGGGAGCCCCAGGAATAAGATCAATGTGGTGTTCAATCCCTCTCTTTGGGGGTAAACCGTTTGGGATCTCCTCAGGGAATACATCATTATAATCTTGCAACAAAGATGAAATGACACTAGGCAAAGATGAGTCAAGGTCATTGTTAGAGAAATAAGAATCCTTGTAAAGGATCAAGATTATTTGTTGCCTAGCTTGGAAGGCAACCCTAACATCTGCTACTTTTGCAAACACACTCACTTGTTTTCTTTCATCTTCACTCTTGTGAACCTAACCACTCTTGTACTTAGCACTCTCAAATGCATTTGCCTTCTTTTTCTCTCCCTCACTTTCTTTTCTCTCAACTATCTCTTTCTTTTCACTCCTCCTCCTTTGCTCACTTTCATAAAGCCTCACTTGGTCTTCATACACTTGTTTTGGAGTCAATGGAACAAGTGTAAATGATTTTCCATCCATGGTGAAAGAATAGCGGTTCTTATAACCATCATGCAAAACTTTTCTATCAAATTGCCAAGGATGGCCCAATAACAAATGCCCAGCCTGCATTGGTACAACATCACAAAATAGCTTGTCCTTATATCTACCAATGGAAAATGGAACCATAACTTGTTTAGTCACTTTCACCACTCCACTGTCATTCAACCATTGCAAATTATATGGTCTAGGGTGTTTGGTTGTAGGCAAGTTTAATTTGTCCACCAACTCTGTACTTGCTACATTAGTGCAACTACCGCCATCAATGATCAAGCAACATAGTCTATCTTGAACTAAACATCGAGTATGAAAAATATTTTCCCGCTGCATCTCAATGTCATCCTCCTCCTTAACCTGTACACTAAGGGCTCTCCTTGATACTAAAAGTCGTCCACCATGCTCTGGATACTCTATCCCTTCATCAACATCACTAGCATCCTCTAGTGGTGGCATTCGGTCTTCATCACTATTATCACTGCCAGACAAATAGTCACCATTCTCCTTAAGGTATATGGTTCTCTTGTTAGGACATTGTGAAGCCACATGACCCCTACCCAGACATCTAAAGCATTTGATGTCTCTAGTTTTTCCTTGGGTGCCCTCAAGTTTTTCTTCAGATTTTCCCCTTTCCAGGCTGGCCCCACTAGTTTGAGGTGTATGTGAATTGGTTTTAAGCTTAGAAGTCATCTTCTCTTCCTTCTTCCCCCAGTTTGACTTCCAAATAGATGAACCTAAGTTCTGATTATATCTAAAAGTGCTCCATCCCTTAAGTTGCCTCTCAACTTTCATGGCAATGTGTACCATGTCTTCAAGCTCTACATAGTGTTGCAGTTCTACCACATCAGCTATGCTTCTATTCAACCCTTGAAGGAACCTAGCCATGGTTGCCTCCCTATCCTCCATTACATTTGCCCTAACCATAGCAATTTCCATCTCCTTATGGTACTCTTCCACACTCTTGGAACCTTGCGTAAGGCTCTGCAACTTGTTATACAAGTCCTTATAATAAAAGCTGGGAACAAATCTCCTTCTTATCAAAGTCTTTAACTCATTCCAAGTTTCTACGGTTCTCTCAAAATTTCTTCTCCGAGTGGTAACTTGCTGGTCCCACCATACTACAGCATAATCAGTGAACTCTGCCACAGCTAACTTCACCTTCTTTTCCTCGGAGAAGTTGTGGCACTCATATATTAATTCTACCCTTCGTTCCCAATCCAAATAGACATCAGGGTCAGTTTTCCCTTGGAAAGAAGGTATTTTCATTTTAATACTACTAAGATTTTTGTCTACTCCTTCCTCCACTTTATTTCTATTATCCAAACCTCCATTGTACCTATCATGAACATTTCCATTGCCTCTTACTCCTCTACCATTCCTATTACCACGTCCTCCTCTAAAACCACCTCTGAAGTTTCTACTAACATTATCACCATCATCACAATAATCATCACCATCTTCACCAAAGTCATGCTCAAATTGCTCCTTCGTGACCCTCCCAGCTGGCCTCTTAGGGTTGACATTTGATTCCCCTTTTATTTTATCCATCCTGTCTCGGACTTCCCAAAACATTTGGTCAATTCTATCAAACTTCTGCTCTAAGGATTTCATAAGCAATTTGAAATCTAGAACAACTACTTCCTCTTCTCCATGTGGGAAACTACCTTCTTTGGCATTGGACATTGTGTATACCAGATTGTTAGTAAAGAAAGAATATACCTCACAAAACTCACTCCCTTGCGTGTTTGCTCTCCTCAACCCTCGTGTTTCACACAATGAATTGCAAGACTCTAAGAGCTATTTCAATAGTTCCAAGCAAACTAAATTCAAAACAAACAAAACTTGAATATATCAATCTTAGACCTACCTCTTCAGAGAAGTGACACAGCCAAAAAAGATGGGCAATAAAGCAAACAGAATGACAAGGAACTCAATACTATGAGCAGTGTAATCAAACAACAATCAGTTTCGAATATAATTGAGTAAATGACCAATTGAGCAATGAACCCATTTTTTTTTTTTTTTTGGGTTTACTAATGGGTACTTCTGTAGAAGAAACAAATATCAGAAGAGAAACCCACGAAATACAAGATTTTTGTTTTTGCTTTTGTTTTCTTTTTGTGTTTTTTTGTTTCTCTTTTCGATTATTCAATCAATAATGAACAATACATGAAAGAGATGATAACAACAGTATAACTAACCTGAGTTAGAGCCAAGGCTCTAATACCAAATGATATGAACTCCGATTATTTGTAAACGGAACCCAACACCAATATTGGTATAGGATCGTTCTAACAAAGGTTAAGGGATTTTGGAGTTCTGACCCAATGATTATACACAACCAAGAACCAGAACTATAAGATTCAGACGCCACTCCCAACAACAAAACGTTGAAGAAGATAAGTCTATTGAACCAACACACTCAAGTATGAAAGTTCAGAATTAGTTCTCAAAGAACCAGAGAAAAATAGCTCATACATTCATCATATGTCGTCCTCCCTTGCAGCCACCCTTTTTATATGCTAACCGCCCTAAAACCCTAGCTAATAAGATGAGTTTATTAAGGAAATTCGTCCAATCTGCCAGTCAGCCCTTTTTATATGCTGATAAGATGGGCTTATTAAGGAAATTCGTCCAATCTACCAACCACCTCTTCTTATATGTTAATAAGATGGGCTTATTAAGGAATTTCGTCCAACCCACTAAATAATAATAAAAACCCATGAAAATAACTCATTTAAATGCCCAAACATAGGCTCCCAAATCCAACTTCCTTCCCAAGGTCATGGTTCTTGAATTCCTCCACAGATGACACATTTGCAAGCCTTGGCAAAGCCTCCATCATCCTTAACTCGTACCTGGCAATTTCCTGATAGTAAATATCGCACAACAAGTTGTTGAGAGCTTCTTTTATTTTCTTTGGCCTTGCCCTTATCATTGGTCCTCCAAGGTTTTGCAAAGCATCAACTCCCTTTCTGTTTTGAGTTGGTACAATATGGCTTCCATCATTAGAGAAATATAATATGTGAAAAATATAACATTTGAATATGTTAATTGAAGAAAAATACAAATAATGGACTCAATTGCATAAAATACACTTTAGTGCGTGAATACTATAAATAGTAGTCGCAAGTTTTAATGTTGTGTTAAGCATATATCTCAGGATGAGAGTGCAGAACCTTCTTATTACAGTCCATTGCATTCGTTTTTTCTTAAATATTTTGCCTGAAAATTATATAAATCATTTGAAATAGGGTTGAGGCAAAAGAGACAATTTAGAAAATGGCAAAATTTAAATTCAACAAAGTATTGACAATTCACTTATCCCTAGCAGATTTTCAAATTCAAAAAATTGCAAAATTGAAATATTTTAATTTTTAAATTTACTATTAATGTCGTTTGATTTCATTGGTTAGAGAAATATAATCTGTGAAAAATATAACATTTGAATATGTTAATTGAAGAAAAATATAAATAATGGACTCAATTGTATAAAATATACTTTATTAGGTGAATACTATAAATAGCAGTATCAAGTTTTAATGTTGTGTTAAGCATATATCTCAGGATGGGAGTACAGAACCATCTTATTACAGTCTATTGCTTTCGTTTTTTCTTAAATAATCTGCCTGAAAATTATATAAATCATTTGAAATAGCGTTGAGGCAAAGGAGACAATTTAGAAAATTGCAAAATTTAAATTCAACAGAATATTGACAATTCACTTATCCCTAACAGATTTTAAAATTCAAAAATTGAAATATTTTAATTTTTAAATTTACTATTCATGTCGTTTGATTTAATTGGTTAGAGAAATATAATATGTCAAAAATATAAAATTTGAATATGTTAATTGAACAAAAATACAAGTAATGGACTCAATTGCATAAAATACACTTTAGTGGGTGAATACTATAAATAACAGTCTCAAGTTTCAATATTGTGTTAAGCATATATATTAGGATGAGAGTGCAGAATCTTCTTATTACAATCCATTGCCTTCGTTTTTTCCTAAGTAATCTACCTGAACATTATATAAATCATTTGAAATAGCGTTGACGCAAAGGAGACAATTTAGAAAATTGCAAAATTGAAATATTTTAATTTTTAAATTTACTATTAATGTTGTTTGATTTAATTGGTGAGAGAAATATAATATGTGAAAAATATAAGATTTGAATATGTCAATTGAACAAAAATACAAGTAATGAATTCAATTGCATAAAATAAACTTTAGTGGGTGAATACTATAAATAGCAGTCCCAAATTTCAATATTGTGTTAATCATCTAACTCTAGATGGGAGTGCAGAACCTTCTTATTACAGTCCATTGCTTTCGTTTCTTCTGAAGTAATCTCCCTGAAAATTATATAAATGATTTGAAATAGTGTTGAGGAAAAGGAGACAATTCAAAAAATTGCAAAATTTAAATTCAACAGCGTATTGACAATTCACTTATCCCTAGACGATTTTAAAATTCGAAAAATTTCAACATTGAAATATTTTAATTTTTAAATTTACTATTAATGTCAGTTGATTTAATTGATTAGAGAAATATAATATGTGAAAAATATAACATTTAAATATGTTAATTAAAGAAACTTACAAATAAGGGACTCAATTGCATAAAATACACGTTAGTGGGTGAATATTATAAATAGCAGTCCCAAGTTTTAATGTCGCGTTAAGCATATATCTCAGGATCGGAGCACAGAACCTTCTTATTACAGTCCATTACTTTCGTTTTTTCTTAAATAATCTGCCTAAAAATTATATAAATCATTTGAAATAGCGTTGATGCAAAGGAGACAATTCAGAAAATTGTAAAATTTAAATTCAACAGAGTATTGACAATTCACTTATTCCTAGCAGATTTTAAAATTCAAAAAATTGCAAAATTGAAATATTTTAATTTTTCAATTTACTATTAATGTCGTCTGATTTAATTGGATAGAGAAATCTAATCTATGAAAAATATAACATTTGAATATCTTAATTGAAGAAAAATACACATAATGGACTCAATTGCATAAAATACAGGTTAGTGGGTGATACTATAAATAGCAATCCCAAGTTTCAATGTTGTGTTAAGCATATATCTGAGGATGGGAGTGCATAACCATCTTATTACAGTTCATTGCTTTCATTTTTTCTTAAATAATCTGCTTGAAAATTATATAAATCATTTGAAATAGCGTTGAGGCAAAGGAGACAATTCAGAAAATTGCAAAATTTAAATTCAACAGAATATTGACAATTCACTTATCCCTAACAGATTTTAAAATTCAAAAAATTGCAAAATTGCAATATTTTAATTTTTAAATTTACTATTAATGTCATTTGATTTGATTGGTGAGAGAAATATAATATGTAAAAAATATAACATTTGAATATGTTAATTGAAGTAAAATACACATAATGGACACAATTGCATAAAATACAAGTTAGTGCGTGAATACTATAAATAGCAGTCCGAGGTTTCAATGTTGTGTGAAGCATATATCTCAGGATCGGGGTGCAGAACCTTCTTATTACAGTCTATTGCTTTCGTTTTTTCTTAAATAATCTGACTGAAAATTATATAAATCATTTCAAATAGTGCTAAGGCAAAGGAGACAATTCAAAAGATTGCAAAATTTAAATTCAACAGAGTATTGACAATTCACTTATCCCTAGCAGATTTTCAAATTCAAAAAATTGCAAAATTGAAATATTTTAATTTTTCAATTTACTATTAATGTCGTTTGATTTAATTGGTTAAAGAAATATAATCTGTGAAAAATATAACATTTGAATATGTTAATTGAAGAAAAATACACATAATGGACTCAATTGCATAAAATACACATTAGTGGGTGAATACTATAAATAGCAATCCCAAGTTTCAATATTGTGTTAAGCATATATCTCAGGATGAGAGTGCAGAACCATCTTATTACAGACCATTGCTTTCGTTTTTTCTTGAATCATCTGCCTGAAAATTATATCAATCATTTGAAATAGTGTTAAGGCAAAAGAGACAATTCGAAAAATGGCAAAATTTAAATTCAAGAGAGTACTGACAATTCACTTATCCTTAGCAGATTTTACAATTCAAAATATTGCAAAATTGAAATATTTTAATTTTTAAATTTACTATTAATGTCATTTGATTTGATTGGTTAGAGAAATATAATATGTGAAAAATATAACATTTGAATATGTTAATTGAACAAAAATACACATAATAGACTCAATTCCATAAAATACACTTTAGTGCATGAATACTATAAATAGCAGTCTCAAGTTTTAATCCTGTGTTAAGTATATATCTTAGGATGGGAGTGTAGAGCCATCTTATTACAATCCATTGTTTCCGTTTTTTCTTAAATAATCTGCTTGAAAATTATATAAATCATTTGAAATAGCGTTGAGGCAAAGGAGACAATTCAGAAAATTGCAAAATTTAAATTCAACAGAGTATTGACAATTCACTTATCCCTAGTAGATTTTAAAATTCAAAAAATTGCAAAATTGAAATATTTTTATTTTTCAATTTACTATTAATGTCGTTTGATTTAAATGGTTAGAGAAATATAATCTATGAAAAATATAAGATTTGAATATGTTAATTGAAGAACAATACACATAATGGACTCAATTGCATAAAATACACGTTAGTGGGTGAATACTATAAATAGCAATCCTAAGTTTTAATGTTGTGTTAAGCATATATCTCAGGATGGGAGTGCAGAACCATCTTATTACAATCCATTGCTTTCCCTTTATCTTAAATAATCTGCTTGAAAATTATATAAATTATTTGAAATAGTGTTGAGGCAAAAGAGACAATTCAGAAATGGCAAAATTTAAATTCAACAGAGTATTGACAATTCACTTATCCCTAGCA
>JAHOYR010005615.1:0-11234 GCA_023213295.1 Bruguiera hainesii | reverse complement strand
AACACATAATGGACTCAATTGCATAAAATACACGTTAGTGGGTGAATTCTATAAATAGCAATCCCGAGTTTCAGTGTTGTGTTAAGCATATAACTAAGGATGGGAATGCAGAACCTTCTAATTACAGTCCATTGCTTTCGTTTTGTCCTAAATAATTTGCCTGAAAATTATATAAATCATTTGAAATAGTGTTGAGGCAAAGGAGACAATTCAGAAAATTGCAAAATTTAAATTCAACAGAGTATTGACAATTCACTTATACCTAGCAGACCTTAAAATTCAAAAAATTTCAAAATTGAAATATTTTAATTTTAAAATTTGCTATGAATGTCATTCGATTTAATTGATTAGAGAAATATAATATGTGAAAAATATAACATTTGAATATGTTAATTGAAAAAAATACAAATAATGGACTCAATTGCATAAAATACACGTTAGTGGGTAAATACTACAAATAGCAATCCCAAGTTTCAATGTTGTGTTATGCATATATCTCAGGATGGGTGTGCAGAACCATCTTATTATAGTTCATTACTTTCGTTTTTTCTTAAATAATCTGCTTGAAAATTATATAAATCATTTGAAATAGGATTGAGGCAAAAGAGACAATTCAGAAAATTCCAAAATTTAAATTCAACAGAGTGTTGACAATTCACTTATCTCTAGCCGATTTTAAAATTCAAAAAATTACAAAATTGAAATATTTTAATGTTTAAATTTACTATTAATGTCGTTTGATTTAATTGGTTAGAGAAATATAATATGTGAAAAATATAATATTTGAATATGTTAATTGAAGAAAAATAAAAATAATGGACTCAATTGCATAAAATACACGTTAGTGGGTGAAAAGTATAAATAGCAGTCCCAAATTTCAATGTTGTCTTAAGCATATATCTCAAGATCGGAGTGTAGAACCATCTTATTACAGTTCATTACTTTCGTTTTTTCTTAAATAATCTGCCTGAAATTTATATAAATCATTTGAAGTAGTGCTGAGGCAAAGGAGACAATTCAGAAAATTGCAAAATTTAAATTCAACAGAGTATTGACAATTCACTTATTCCTAGCAGATTTTAAAATTCAAAAAATTACAAAATTGAAATATTTTAATTTTTAAATTTACTATTAATGTCATTTGATTTGATTGGTTAGAGAAATATAATCTGTGAAAAATATAACATTTGAATATGTTAATTGAAGAAAAATACACATAATGGATTCAATTGCATAAAATACACGTTTGAGCGTAAATACTATAAATAGCAATCCCAAGTTTCAGTGTTGTGTTAAGTATATATGTCAGGATGGGAGTGTAGAACCTTCTAATTACAGTCTATTGCTTTTGTTTTGTCTTAAATAATCTACCTGGAAATTATATAAATCATTTGAAATAGTGTTGAGGCAACGGAGACAATTCAGAAAATTGCAAAATTTAAATTCAACAGAGTATTGACAATTCACTTATCCCTAGCAGATTTTAAAATTCAAAAAATTGCAAAATTGAAATATTTTAATTTTTAAATTTACTGTTAATGTCATTTGATTTAATTGGTTAGAGAAATATAATCTGTGAAAAATATAACATTTGAATATGTTAATTGAAGAAAAATACCCATAATGGATTCAATTGCATAAAATACACGTTTGTGCGTAAATACTATAAATAGCAATCCCAAGTTTCAGTGTTGTGTTAAGCATATATCTCAGGATGGGAGTGGAGAACCTTCTAATTATAGTCTATTGCTTTCATTTTGTCTTAAATACTCTGCCTGAAAATTATATAAATCATTTGAAATAGTGTTGAGGCAAAAGAGACAATTCAGAAGATTGTAAAATTTAAATTCAACAGAGTATTGACAATTCACTTATCCCTAGTAGATTTTAAAATTCAAAAAATTGAAAAATTTTAACTTTTAAATTTACTATTAATGTCATTTGATTTGATTGGTTAGAGAAATATAATATGTAAAATATATAACATTTGAATATGTTAATTGAAGTAAAATATACATAATGGACACAATTACATAAAATACACGTTAGTGGGTGAATACTATAAATAGTAGTCTGAGGTTTCAATGTTGTCTGAAGCATATATCTCAGGATCGGAGTGCAGAACCTTCTTATTACAATCTATTGCTTTCGTTTTTTCTTAAATAATCTGCCTAAAAATTATATAAATCTTTTGAAATAGTGTTGAGGCAAAGGAGACAATTCAGAAGATTGCAAAATTTAAATTCAACAGAGTATTGACAATTCACTTATCCCTAGCAAATTTTAAAATTCAAAAAATTGCAAAATTAAAATATTTTAATTTTTCAATTTACTATTAATGTCGTTTGATTTAATTGGTTAGAGAAATATAATCTGTGAAAAATATAACATTTGAATATGTTAATTGATGAAAAATACACATAATGGACTCAATTGCATAAAATACACATTAGTGGGTGAATACTATAAATAGCAGTCCCAAATTTCAATGTTGTCTTAAGCATATATGTCAAGATCGGAGTGCAGAACCTTCTTATTACAGTCCATTGCTTTCGTGTTTTCTTAAATAATCTGCCTGAAAATTATATAAATCATTTGAAATAGCGTTGATGCACTGGAGACAATTTAGAAAATTGCAAAATTTAAATTCAACAGAGTATTGACAATTCACTTATACCTAGCAGATCTTAAAATTCAAAAAATTTCAAAATTGAAATATTTTAATTTTTAAATTTGCTATGAATGTCATTTGATTTAATTGATTAGAGAAATATAATATGTGAAAAATATAACATTTGAATATGTTAATTGAAGAAAAATACA
Source organism: Bruguiera hainesii (assembly GCA_023213295.1). Taxonomy (NCBI): domain Eukaryota; kingdom Viridiplantae; phylum Streptophyta; class Magnoliopsida; order Malpighiales; family Rhizophoraceae; genus Bruguiera; species Bruguiera hainesii. The sequence continues at coordinate 8,411 of JAHOYR010005615.1, read as the reverse complement.
AATAATGGACTCAATTGGATAAAATACACGTTAGTGGGTGAATACTATAAATAGCAATCCCAAGTTTCAATGTTGTGTTATGTGTATATCTTAGGATGGGAGTGCAGAACCATCTTATTACAGTTCATTGCTTTCGTTTTTTCTTAGATAATCTGCCTGAAAATTATATAAATCATTTGAAATAGCATTGAGACAAAAGAGGCAATTCAGAAAATTGCAAAATTTAAAATCAACAGAGTATTGACAGTTCACTTATCCTTAGCCGATTTTAAAATTCAAAAAATTGAAAAATTGAAAAATTTTAATTTTTAAATTTACTATTAATGTCTTTTGATTTTATTGGTTAGAGAAATATAATATGTGAAAAATATAACATTTGAATATATTAATTGAACAAAAATACAAATAATGGACTCAATTGCATAAAATACACGTTAATGGGTGAATACTACAAATAGCAGTCCCAAGTTTCAATGTTTTGTTAAGCATATATATCAGGATGGGAGTGCAGAACCTTCTTATGACAGTCCATTGCTTTCATTTTTTCTTAAATATTATGCTTGAAAATTATATAAATCATTTGAAATAGTGTTGAGGCAAAAGAGACAATTCAGAAAATGGCAAAATTTAAATTCAAGAGAGTATTGACAATTCATTTATCCCAAGTAGATTTTAAAATTCAAAAAATTGTAAAATTGAAATATTTTAATTTTTAAATTTACTATTAATGTCGTTTGATTTAATTGGTTAGAGAAATATAATATGTGAAAAATATAACATTTGAATATGTTAATTGAACAAAAATACAAATAATGGACTCAATTGCATAAAATACACTTTAGTGTGTGAATACTATAAATAGCAGTCCCAAGTTTCAATGTTGTGTTCAACATATATCTCAGGATCGGAGCGCAGAACCTTCTTATTACAGTCCATTGCTTTCGTTTTTTCTTCAATATTCTGCCTAAAAATTATATAAATCATTTGAAATACGGTTGAGGCAAAAGAGACAATTCAGAAAATGGCAAAATTTAAATTCAAGAGAGTACTGACAATTCACTTATCCCTAGCAGATTTTAAAATTCAAAAAATTGCAAAATTGAAATATTTTAATTTTTAAATTTAATATTAATGTCGTTTGATTTAATTGGTTAGAGAAATATAATATGTGAAAAATATAACATTTGAATATGTTAATTGAAGAAAAATACAAATAATGGACTAAATTGCATAAAATACACGTTAATGGGTGAATACTATAAATAGCAGTCCCAAGTTTCAATGTTATGTTAAGCATATATCTAAGGATCGGAGTGTAGAACCTTCTTATTAGAGTCTATTGCTTTCGTTTTTTCTTAAATAATCTGCCTAAAAATTATATAAATTATTTGAAATAGCGTTAAGGCAAAGGAGACAATTCAAAAAATTGGAAAATTTAAATTCAATAGAGTATAAACAATTCACTTTTCTCTAGCAGATTTTAAAATTCAAAAAATTGCAAAATTGAAATATTTTAATTTTTAAATTTACTATTAATGTCGTTTGATTTAATTGGTTAGAGAAATATAATCTGTGAAAAATATAACATTTGAATATGTTAATTAAAGAAAAATACAAATAATGGACTCAATTGCAGAAAATACACGTTAGTGGGTGAATACTATAAATAGAAGTCCCAAGTTTCAATGTTGTGTTAAGCATATATCTTAGGATGAGAGTGCACAACGTTCTTATTACAGTCCATTGCTTTCGTTTTTTCTTAAATAATCTGCCTGAAAATTATATAAATCATTTGAAATAGCGTTGAGTTAAAGGAGACAATTCAGAAAATTGCAAAATTTAAATTCAACAAAGTATTGACAATTCACTTATCCCTAGCAAATTTTAAAATTCAAAAAATTGCAAAATTGAAATATTTTAATTTTTAAATTTACTATTAATGTTGTTTGATTTAATTGGTTAGAGAAATATAATATGTTAAAAATATAAAATTTGAATATGTTTATTGAACAAAAATACAAGTAATGAACTCAATTGCATAAAATACACTTTAGTGGGTGAATACTATAAATAACAATCTCAAGTTTTAATGTTGTGTTAAGAATATATCTCAGGATGGGAGTGCAGAATCTTTTTATTACAGTCTATTGCTTTCGTTTTTTCCTAAGTAATCTGCCTGAAAATTATATAAATCATTTGAAATAGCGTTGAGGCAAAGGAGACAATTCAGAAAATTGTAAAATTGAAATATTTTAATTTTTAAATTTACTATTAATATTGTTTGATTTAATTGGTGAGAGAAATATAATATGTGAAAAATATAACATTTGAATATGTTAATTGAACAAAAATACAAGTAATGGACTCAATTGCATAAAATAAACTTTAGTGGGTGAATACTATAAATAGCAGTCCCAAGTTTTAATATTGTGTTAATCATATAACTCTAGATGGGAGTGTAGAACCTTCTTATTACAATCCATTGCTTTCGTTTTTTCTTAAATAATCTACCTGAAGATTATATCAATCATTTGAAATAGTGTTGAGGTAAAGGAGACAATTCAAGGATTTGCAAAATTTAAATTCAACAGAGTATTGACAATTCACTTATCCCTAGCAAATTTTAAAATTCAAAAAATTTCAAAATTGAAATATTTTAATTTTTAAATTTACTATTAATGTCGTTTGATTTAATTGGTTAGAGAAATATAATATGTGAAAAATATAACATTTGAATATGTTAATTGAACAAAAATACAGGTAATGGAATCAATTGTATAAAATACACTTTAGTGGGTGAATACTATAAATAGCAGTCTTAAGTTTCAATGTTGTGTTAAGCATATATCTTAGGACGGGAGTGCAGAACCTTCTTATTACAGTCCATTGCTATCGCTTTTTTTTAAGTAATCGGCTTAAGGATTATTTAAATCATTTGAAAGAGCGTTGAGGTAATGGAGATAATTCTTACATCCATTGTTATTCCTAACTTAAAGAAATGTTCCTTTTGTACTAATTAGATCATATGTCTTGGCTATGTTGTGAGTTCTAAAGGTGTTGAGGTTGACGAGGAAAAAGTTAAGGTAATTCGTGATTAGCCTACACCTAAGTCAATTAGTGATGTGCGTAGCTTTCATGGTCTAGCTAGTTTCTATAAACGCTTTGTTAGGGACTTTAGCACCATTACAACACCACTCATTGAACTTATCAAAAAGAACACGAGTTTTAGGTGGGGTAGTGACCAAGACAAGGCTTTTAATTGCTTCAAGGAAAAATTAAGTTCTGCACCCCTACTTGCTTTACCTAACTTTGAAAAAACTTTCGAGATTGAGTGTGATGCTTTAGGTATTGGCATTAGAGCTGTTTTAATGCAGGAAAGGCGCCCAATTGCTTACTTCAGTAAAAAGCTAAGTGGAGCAAGCCTTAATTATTCTACTTATGATAAAGAGATGTATGCATTGGTACGAGCTTTGGAGACATGGCAACATTACCTTTGGCCCAAGGAGTTTGTCATCCATACTGACCATGAATCATTGAAGCACTTAAAGGGACAAGGAAAGTTGAACAAAAGACATGCCAAGTGGATTGAATTCATTGAGACCTTTCCCTACAACATCAAATATAAACAAGGTAAGGACAATGTGGTAGCTGATGCATTATCCCGCAGGTATGCCCTTATCTTTACACTTACTGCAAACTTATTAGGATTTGAACATATTAAAGGTCTATATATGAATGATCCAGACTTTGCTAACGTGTATGGAGCATGTGAGAAGTCAGCCTTTGAGAAGTTTTATAGGCATAAGGGTTTCTTATTTAGGGAAAATCGTTTATGCATGCCTATGAGTTCTTTAAGGGAGTTGGTTGTAAGAGAAGCTCATGAGGGTGGTCTAATGGGCCATTTCAGAGTTAGGAAAACCCTAGATGTCCTAAATGAACACTTCTTTTGGCCACGCATGAAACGAGATGTTGAGAGGATATGTGAGAAATGCATAACATGCAAACAGGCTAAATTTAGAGTTTTACCCTATGGCTTATATACCCCTTTACCCATACCTAGTCATCCCTATGTTGATTTATCCATGGACTTTGTACTGGGATTGCCACGAACAAAACGGGGTAGGGATTCTATATTTGTTGTTGTTGACAGATTTTCAAAGATGACACACTTCATCCCATGCCATAAAACTAATGATGCGAACAATGTGGCTGACTTGTTCTTTAGAGAAGTAGTGCGTTTGCATGGCATGCCACGGAGCATTGTTTCAGACTGAGATACAAAGTTCTTAAGCTACTTCTGGAAGACTTTGTGGGGTAAGTTAGGTACTAAGCTATTGTTTTTAACTACTTGTCATCCACAAACTGATGGGCAAACTGAGGTGGTTAATCGAACTCTTTCTTCTCTTTTGCGTACTATTATTTGAACGAATTTGAAAACATGGGAAGATTGTTTACCACATGTCGAGTTTGCATATAATAGGAGTGTTCATTCTACTACTAGCTACTCTCCATTTGAAATTGTATATGGTTTTAATCCATTGACTCCTCTGGATTTGGTACCCATACTTGTCAATGAGTATGCCAACGTTGATGGTGAACGCAAAGCTGACATGATAAAAAAATTGCATGAGAAGGTGCGACAACATATTGAAAAACGAACTAAGCAATACGCCTCCCATGTCAATAAGGGACGAAAGAAGGTGGTGTTTGAACCTAGTGATTGGGTTTGGGTGCATATGCGCAACGAACGATTTCCAGCTCAGAGGCGTTCAAAGCTACAACCTAGAGGAGATGGTCCCTTCCAAGTTCTAGCACGAATTAATGACAATGCTTATAAGTTGGACCTTCCTGGTGAGTGTAATGTGAGTGCAACATTTAACGTTTCTAACCTTTCCCCTTTTGATGTAGGTGATGATTCGAGGGCGAATCCTTTTGAGGAGGGGGGGAATGATGAGAACTGTGAAGATGATGGGTGGAAGGCTTCAAAGGATGCAAAAAGTCCATCACACATTCAAGAAGGCCCAATAACACAAGCTAGAGCTTCAATTGATACAAGAGGTTCATTGCATATTCCAGAAGGCCCAATAACACGAGCTAGAGATTCAATGGATGCAAGAGGTCCATTGCACATTCCAGAAGGCCCAATAACACGAGCTAGGGCCAAAAAGATTAAAGAAGTACCAAATGGGCTAATTCTGGACATTCAGGCCAACCAGGCCTCAAATGGTGCGAATTCAAGTTTTAAAGAGAGTCCAGGCCTAATTAATATAATTGGACTACTTAATGGGTCAAACTAAGTGATAGCATTTACTCCTAAATAGGAGTTCATTGTATGTGTTGGAATTAGTCCGAAATTCCTCCAAAATAGGGATTTCTCCTAAATAGGAATTTTGCCTCTTTAGGATTGCTATCAAAACCTATAAAAAGGCACCCCTTGTAAACTTTGGAAATCAGACAACTTTGAGTGAAATAAAAAGCAAGGGTTTTTCTCCTCTGGTTCTTTTAAGAACTAAAGAACTTATCAAGAGGTAATTCTTCTTGTGGCGTTCAAATCGACTTATCACTCCCAATTCCTTCCTTTTTTGAAGTGTGGCATCCATATCCATCTTGAATACCCTAGGTTCATGTTCCTTCGAATATTGGGTCTAGGGTTTGTGTCATTAAACTCTGATTTAGCTTTCCTGGTTGTTCTTTGATTCATTGTGTGCGTTGGGTCCCTAAGCCACGTCTTCTTGGGGTTTTTCACATCATACTCATTGTTTAATGAAATTCAATGGTTTTCTAATTCCAAGGAAGTGTAGTTGTGCTTGTTAACTTGAACAGAGTTCTTATTGTTTTTACACAAGCTATTTTCAGCATCATTAAGTTAGAATGAGTGATTACAACAAAAAGTCCAGCCTTGTTAGAAGGAAATCAAGAGAAGCACAAATTAATGTGTGATTAAGTTGAAAATACTTGTATGAAATGCAAATGATCATTAGATACTCATTATTTAATGAAATTCAATGGTTTCCTAATTCCAAGGAAGTGTAGATGTGCTTGTTAACATGGATAGAGTGCTTATTGTTTGTACACAAGCTATTTTCAACATCATTAAGTTAGAATGAGTGATTACAACAAAATGTCCAGCTATGATAGATGGGAATCAAGAGAAGCACACATTAATGCGTGATAAAGCTGAAAAAACTTGTAAGAAATGCTAATGATCCTTAGATACTCGCTGTTTAATGAAATTCAATGGTTTCCTAATTCCAAGGAAGTGTAGTTGTGCTTCTTAACTTGAATAGAGTGCTTATTGTTTGTACACAAGCTATTTTCAACATCATTAAGTTAGAATGAGTGATTACAACAAAATATCCAGCCGTGTTAGAAGGAAATCAAGAGAAGCACACAATAATGACTGATTAAGTAAAGAATACTTGTAAGAAATGCCAATGATCATTACATACTCGTTCTTTAATGAAATTCAATGATTTCCTCATTCCAAGGAAGTGGCAATGTGCTTATAAACTTGAATAGAGTGCTTATTGTTTGTCCAAAAGCTATTTTCAGCATCATTAAGTTAGAATGTGTGATTACAACAAAAAGTCCACCCTTGTTAGAAGGAAATCAAGAGAAGCACACATTCATGTCTGATTAAGCTGAAAATAGTTTAAGGAAATGCTACTCATGATTAGATACTCGTTGTTTAATGAAATTCAATGCTTTCCCAATTCCAAGGAAGTGTAGATGTGGTTGTTAACATGAATAAAGTGCTTATGGTTTGTACACAAGCTATTTTCACCATCATTAAGATAGAATGAGTGACTACAACAAAAAGTCCAGCTTTGTTAGAAGGAAATCAAGAGAAGCACACAGTAATGAGTGATTAAGCCGAAAATACTTGTAAGAAATGCTAATGATCATTACATACTCGTTGTTTAATGAACTTCAATGGTTTCCTAATTCCAAGGAAGTGTAGTTGTGCTTGTTAACTTGAATAGACTTCTTATTGTTTGTAAACAAGTTATTTTCAACTTCATTAAGTTAGAATGAGTGATTACATTAAAAAGTCCAGCTTTATAGCAAGGAAATCAAGAGAAGCACACATTAATGAGTGATTAAGCTGAAAATACTTGTATGTAAAGCTAATGATCTTTAGATACACGTTGTTTAATGAACTTCAATGGTTTCCTAATACCAAGTAATCGTAGATGTGCTTGTTAACTTGAATAGAGTTCTTATTGTATGTACACAAGCTATTTTCAGCTTCATTATGTTAGAATGAGTGATTACAACAAAAAGTCCAGCCTTGTTAGAAGGAAATCAAGAGAAGCGCACATTAATGAGTGATTAAGCTGAACATACTTTTAAGAAATGCTAATGATCATTACATACTCATGGTTTAAGGAACTTCAATGGTTTCCTAATTCCAAGGAAGTGTAGATGTGCTAGTTAACTTAAATAGACTTCTTATTGTTTGTAAGCAAGTTATTTTCAACTTCATTAAGTTAGAATGAGTGATTACAATAAAAGGTCCAGCTTTGTTGGAAGGAAATCGAGAGAAGCACACATTAATGAGTGATTAAGCTGAAAATACTTGTAAGAAATGCTAATGATCATTACATATTCGTTGTTTAATGAAATTGAATGGTTTCCCAAAACCAAGTAATTGTAGATGTGCTTGTTAACTTGAATAGTGTTCTTATTGTATGTACACATGCTATTTTCAACTTCATTATGTTAGAATGAGTGATGACAACAAAAGGTGATAAGAGTTTGAACCCTAACTCCACCACAAAAGCTAGCTTAAGAATGGAGGGTTGATCCAACCCTTATAAACAGCCCAAAGACCCTCTCAGGAACTGATGTGGGACACATCATTCCCGACCCCTTTAAACTGCACGTTCCCGTGCTGCCTCATCGGCACAGTGGCAGGGAACCTTTGTACATGCGCCCACCAACCCTCTGAGGTTTGGCTCTGATACCAACTGATGCGGAAAACCCCAAAAAGACGTGGCTTAGGGACCCAACACACACAATGAATCAAAGAACAACCAGGAAAGCTAAATCAGAATTTAATAACACAAACCCTAGACCCAATATTCAAAAGAACACGAACCTAGGGTATTCAAGATGGATATGGACGCCACACTCCAGAAAAGGAAGGAATTGGGAGTGATAAGTCAATTTGAACGCCACAAGAAGAAGTACCTCTTGATAAGTTCTTTAGTTCTTAAAAGAACCGAGGGAGAAAAGCCCTTGCTGTTTATTTCACTCAAAGTTGTCTGATTTTTTAAGCTTACAAGGGGTGCCTATTTATAGGCTTAGATAGCAAACCTAAAGAGGCAAAATTCCTATTTAGGAGAAATCCCTATTTTGGAAGAATTTCGGACTAATTCCAGCACATACAATGAACTCTTATTTAGGAG
>JAHOYR010005613.1:0-18050 GCA_023213295.1 Bruguiera hainesii | reverse complement strand
TTAAATTTTGTTATTTTTTTAATTATCTCCATTACCACAATGCAATTCGGCACGATTTATATAATTTTTGTATACAAACATGTTAATGAAATAAAAGGGAATGCAATGGACTTTAATACGGAGTTAGCTCATTACGCTTTAGAGTTATATTCTGGACCCAACATTGAAGTTTAAGATTGCAATTTATAATAGTCATCCCCTAAAGTTTATTTTATACATTTTAGTCCATTGCTCTTATTTTAGTAAATTAACATATTCAATTATTAAATTTATCTCACCGTTGAAAATGCAATGGAATTCAAAATTCCTTAAAAAGTAAAAACAATGCATTATTATAATTTTTAGAATTTTAAAGTCTTAGAGGAAGAAATTCTTCATTAATAATCAAGTTAATTTAAATTTTGAAATTTTTTTAATTGTCACTATTACCACAATGTAATTTCACATGATTTATATAATTTTAGTATAGAAACATGTTAATTAAAGAAAAACGAATGCAATGGACTTTAATAAAAAGTTAGCCCATTACGCTCTCGTGCTATATACTTGGCCCAACATTGAAACTTGGGATTGGAATTTATCAAAGTCATCCTCTAAAGTTTATTTTATAGAATTGAGTCCATTGTTTTTTTTTTTTTTGGTGAATTATGATACTTAAATATTGAATTTATCTCACCGTTGAAAATGCAATGGAATTCAAAATTATTTAAAAAAATAAAAACTTTGCACTATTTTAATTCTTAGAATTTTAAAGTGTTATAGGGAAAAATTCTTCGTTATTACTCAAGTGAATTTAAATTTTCTTATTTTTTTTTAATTGTCTCCATTATCACAATGCAATTTGGCATGTATTATATAATTTTCGTATACAAACATATTAATTGAATAAAAGTGAATGCAATGGACTCTAATACGAAGTTAGCCCCTTATGCTCTAGAGTTATATGTTTGACCCAACATTAATGCTTGAAATTGCAATTTATAATAGTCATCCACTAAAGTGTATTTTATACAGTTAAGTCCATTGCTTTTATTTTGCTGAAATAACATGTCCCCTAAAGTTTATTTTTTAGAATTGAGTCCATTTGCTTTCTTTTTTTTTTTTGTGAATTAACACATTCAAATATTAAATTTATCTCACCATTGAAAATGCAATGGAAATCAAAATTATTTAAAAATAAAAACATTGCATTATTTTAATTCTTAGAATTTTAAAGTGTTACAGGGAGAAATTTTTCGTTATTACTTAAGTGAATTTAAATTTTGTAATTTTTTTAATTCCCCATTTACACAATGCAATTTGACAAGATATATATAATTTTACAATACAAATATGTGAATTAAACAAAAGTGAATGCAATGTACTCTAATAAAAAGTTAGTCCATTATGCTCTAGAGCTATATGTTGGAGCCAATATTGAAGCTTGAGATAGCAATTTATAATAGTCATCCCCTAAAGTTTATTTTATACATTTTAGTCCATTGCTTTTATTTTGGTAAATTAGTATATTCAAATATTAAATTTATCTCACCGTTAAAAATGCAATGGAATTCAAAATTATTTAATAAATAAAAATATTGCGTTATTTTAATTTTTATAATTTTAAAGTTTTAAAGGGAGAAATTCTTCATTAATACTTAAGTGAATTTAAATTTTGTTATTTTAATTGTCTCCCTTACCACAATGCAATTTGGCATGATTTATATAATTTTCGTATACAAAGATGTTAATTGAATAAACGTGAATGCAATGGACTCTAATACGAAGTTAGCCCGTTCCGCTCTAAAGTTATATGTTTGACCCAACATTGAAGATTAAGATTGCAATTTATAATAGTCATCCACTAAAGTGTATTTTATACAGTTGGGTCTATTGCTTTTATTTTGGTGAAATAACATATCCAAAGATTAGGTTTATCTCATTGTTGAAAGGGCAATGGAATTCAAAATTCTTAAAAAGTAAAAACAATGCATTATTTTAATTTTTAGAATTTTAAAATTTTAGAGGGATAAATTCTTCGTTAATAATCAAGTGAATTTAAATTTTGAAATTTTTTTAATTGTCTCTCTTACCACAATGTAATTTCACATGATTTATATAATTTTAGTATACAAACATGTTAATTAAAGAAAAGCAAATGCAATGGACTCTAATAAGAAGTTAGTCCACAACGCTCTAAAGCTATATGCTAGAGCCAACATTGAAGCTTGACATTGCAATTTATAATAGTCATCCCTTAAAATTTATTTTATACATTTTAGTCCATTGCTTTTATTTTGGTAAATTAACATATTCAAATATTAAATTTATCTCACCGTTGAAAATGCAATGAAATTCAAAATTATTGAAAAAAATAAAAACATTACATTATTTTAATTTTTATAATTTTAAAGTTTTAGAAGGAGAAATTCTTCTTTAATACTCAAGTGAATTTAAATTTTGTTATTTTTTTTAATTATTTCCATTACCACAATGCAATTTGACACAATTTATATAATTTTCGTATACAAACATGTTAATGAAATAAAAGGGAATGCAATGGACTTTAATACGAAGTTAGCCCATTACATTCTAGAGTTATATGTTGGACCCAACATTGATGCTTAAGATTGTAAGTTATAATAGTCATCCCCTAAAGTTTATTTTATACATTTTAGTCCATTGCTCTTATTTTGGTAAATTAACATATTCAAATATTAAATTTATCTCATCGTTGAAAATGCAATGGAATTCAAAATTCCTTAAAAGGTAAAAACATTGCATTATTATAACTTTTGGAATTTTAAAATCTTAGAGGGAGAAATTCTTCGTTAATAATCAAGTTAATTTAAATTTTGAAATTTTTTTCATTGTCCCTATTACCGCAATGTAATTTCACATGATTTATATAATTTTAGTATACAAACATATTAATTAAAGAAAAGCAAATGCAATGGACTCTAATAAAAAGTTAGCCCCTTATACTCTCGTGCTATATACTTGGCCCAACATTGAAGTTTGGGATTGGAATTTGTCATAGTCATCCCCTAAAATTTATTTTATAGGATTGAATTCATTGCTTTTATTTTGGTGAATTACCACATTCAAAGATTAAATTTATCTCATCGTTGAAAATGCAATGGAAATCAAAATTATATAAAAAATAAAAACATTGCATTAATTTAATTCTTTGAATTTTAAAGTGTTACGGGGAGAAATTCTTCGTTATTACTCAAGTGAATTTAAATTTTGTAATTTTTTTAATTGTCCCCATTTACACAATGCAAGTTGACATGATATATATAAGTTTACAATACAAATATGTTAATTAAACAAAAGCAAATGCAATGGACTCTAATAAAAAGTTAGCCCATTACGCTCTCGTGCTATATACTTGGCCCAACATTGAAACTTGGGATTGAAATTTATCATAGTCATCCTCTAAAGTTTATTTTATAGAATTGAGTCCATTGTTTTTTTTTTTTTTTTTGTGAATCATGATACTCAAATATTGAATTTATATCATTGTTGAAAATGCAATGGAATTCAAAATTATTTAAAAAATAAAAACTCTGCACTATTTTAATTCTTAGAATTTTAAAGTGTTACAGGGAGAAATTCTTCGTTAATACTTAAGTGAATTTAAATTTTGTTATTTTTTTAATTATCTCCCTTACCACAATACAATTTGGCATGATTTATATAATTTTCGTATACAAACATGTTAATTGAATAAAAGTGAATGCAATGGACTCTAATACAAAGTTAGCCCTTATGCTCTAGAGTTATATGTTTGATCCAACATTGAATCTTAAGATTGCAATTTATAATAGTAATCCACTAAAGTGTATTTTATACAGTTGGGTCCATTGCTTTTTTTTTGGTGAAATAGCATATCCAAAGATTAGGTTTATCTCATCGTTGAAAGGGCAATGGAATTCAAAATTCTTAAAAAGTAAAAACAATGCATTATTTTAATTTTTAGAATTTTAAAGTCTTAGAAGGAGAAATTCCTTATTAATAATCAAGTGAATTTAAATTTTGAAATTTTTTTAATTGTCTCTATTTCCACAATTTTATTTCACATGATTTATATAATTTTAGTATATAAACATGTTAATTAAATAAAAGTGAATACAACGGATTCTAAAAAGAGTTATATGCTGGACCCAACATTGAATCTTGGGATGGGAATTTATAATAGTCATCCACTAAAGTGTATTTTATAGAATTGAGTCAATTGCTTTTATTTTGGTGAATTAACATATTCAAATATTAGGTTTATCTCACTATTGAAAATGCAATTTCTTTAGAAATTATTTAAAAAATAAAAACATTGCATCATTTTAATTCTTAGAATTTTAAGTCTTATAGGGAGAAATTCTTTGTTATTACCTAAGTGAATTTAAATTTTGTAATTTTTTAATTGTCCCCATTTCCACAATGCAATTAGACATGATTTATATAATTTTATTATACAAATACGTTAATCAAACAAAAGCAAATGCAATGGACTCTAATATGAAGTTAGTCCATTACACTCTAGAGTTATATGCTAGAGCCAATATTGAAACTTGAGATTGCATTTTATAATAGACATCCCCTAAAGTTTATTTTATACATTTTAGTCCATTGCTTTTATTTTGGTAAATTAACATATTCAAATATTAAATTTATCTTACCGTTGAAAATGAAATGAAATTCAAAATTATTTAAAAAATAAAAACATTGCATTATTTTAATTTTTATAATTTTAAAATTTTAGAGGGAGAAATTCTTCATTAATACTCAAGTGAATTTCAATTTTGATATTTTTTTTAATTGTCTCCATTATCATAATGCAATTTGACACGATTTATATAATTTAAGTATACAAACATGTGAAACAAAAAAAAGGGACTACAATTAACTCTAATAAGAAGTTCAGCCATTATGCTCCAGAATTATATGCTTGACCTAATATTAAAACTTGGGATTGCAATTTATAATAGTCATCCACTAAAGTGTATTTTATATAATTGAGTTCGTTGCTTTTATTTTGGTGAAATAATATAATTGAAATATTAGTTTTATCTCATTGTTGAAAATGCAATGAAATTCAAAATTCTTTAAAAAAGTAAAAAGATTGCATTATTTTAATTTTTAGAAATTTAAAATCTTAGAGAGAGAAATTCTTGGTTAAAAATCAAGTGAATTTAAATTTTGAAATTTTTTTAATTGTCTCTATTACCATAATGTAATTTCACATGATTTATACAATTTTAGTATAGAAACATGTTAATTAAATAAAAGCGAATGCAATGGACTCTAATAAGAAGTTAGCCAACTACGTTGTAGAGTTATATGTTTGACCCAACATTGAAACTTGGGATGGAAATTTATAATAGTCATCCACTGAAGTGTAATTTATAGAATTAAGTCCATTGCTTTTATTTTGGTGAATTAACATATTCAAATATTAAGTTTATCTCACTATTGAAAATGCAATTTCTTTAGAAATTATTTAAAAAATAAAAACATTGCATTATTTTAATTCTTAAAATTTTAAAGTCTTACAGGGAGAAATTCTTCGTTATTACTCAAGTGAATTTAAATTTTGTAATTCCCTAATTGTCCTCATTTCCACAATGCAATTTGACATGATTTATATAATTTTAGTATACAAATATGATAATTAAACAAAAGCGAATGCAATGGACTCTAATAAGAAGTTAGTCCACTACGCTCTAGAGCTATATGCTATACCTAACATTGAAACTTGAGATTGCAATTTATAATAGTCATCCCTTAAAGTTTATTTTATACATTTTTGTCCATTGCTTTTATTTTGGGAAATTAACATATTCAAATATTAAATTGATCTCACCGTTGAAAATGCAATGGAATTCAAAATTATTTAGAAAATAAAAACATTGCATTATTTATAATTTTAAAGTTTGACAGGGAGAAATTCTTCGTTATTACTTAATTGAATTTAAATTTTGTAATTTTTTTAATTGTTTTCATTTCCACAATGCAATTTGACATAGTTTATATAATTTTAGTATACAATTATGTTAATTAAACAAAAGCGAATGCAATGGACACAAACAAGAAGTTAGCCCATTACGCTCTATAACCAGGTGGTTCACCCAACATTTGAACCTAGGATTAGAATTTATCATAGTCATCCCCTAAAGTTTATTTTATAGAATTGGGTAGATTGCTTTTATTTTGGTGAATTAACATATTCAAATAGTAGGTTTATCTCACTATATAAAATGCAATTGCTTTCAAAATTATTTAAAAAAAAACATTGCATTATTTTAATTCTTAGAATTTTAAAATGTGACAAGGAGAAATTCTTCGTTAATACTCAAGTGAATTTAAATTTTGTAATTTTTTTAATTGTCCCCATTTACAAAATGCAATTTAACATGATTTATATAATTTTAGTATACAAAAATGTTAATTAAACAAAAGCGAAAGCAAAGAACTCTAAAAAGAAGTTAGTCTACTAAACTCTTGAGCTATATCCTGGACCCAACATTTAAACTTGAAATTGCAATTTATAATAGTCATCCCCTAAAGTTTATTTTATACATTTTAGTCCATTGCTTTTATTTTGCTAAATTAACATATTCAAATATTAAATTTATCTCACCGTTGAAAGTACAATGGAATTCAAAATTATTTAAAGAATAAAAACATTGCATATATTTTAATTTTTATAATTTTAAAGTTTTAGAGGGAGAAATTCTTCATTAATACTTAAGTGAATGTAAATTTTGTTATTTTTTTAATTGTCTCCATTACCACAAAGCAATTTGGCATGATTCTTATAGTTTTAGTATACAAACATGTTAATCAAATAAAAAGGAATGCAATTAACTCTAATAAGAAGTTACCCCATTACGCTCTAGAATTATATGTTTGACCGAACATTGAAGTTTGGGATTGCAATTTATAATAGTCATCCACTAAATTGTATTTCATACAATTGAGTCCATTGCTTTTATTTTTGTGAAATAATACATTCAAATATTAGGTTTATCTCATCGTTGAAAATGCAATGGAATTCAAAATTCTTAAAAAAGTAAAAACATTGCATTATTTTAATTTTTAGAATTTTAAAATCTTTGAGGGAGAAATTCTTGGTTAATAATCAAGTGAATTGAAATTTTGAAATTTTTTTAATTGTCTCTATTACTACAATGTAATTTCACATGATTTATATAATGTTACTATTCAAACATGTTAATTAAATAAAAGCAAATACAATGGACTCTAACAATGGACTCTAATAAGAAGTTAGCCCATTATGCTCTAGAGTTATATGCTTGACCCAATATTGAAACTTGCGATTGGAATTTATCATAGTCATCCCCTAAAGTTTATTTTATAGGATTGCGTCGATTTCTTTTATTTTGGTAAATTAACATATTCAAATATTAGGTTTATCTCACTATTGAAAAGACAATTGCTTTCAAAATTATTTAAAAAATAAAAACATTGCATTATTTTAATTCTTAAAATTTTAAAGCGTAATGAGAAGAAATTCTTTGTTATTACTCAAGTGAATTTAAATATTTTAATTTTTTTTAATTGTCCCCATTTACACAACACAATTTGACTTGATTTATATAATTTTAGTATACAAAAAAGTTAATTAAAAAAAAGTAAATGCAATGGACTCTAATAAGAAATTAGTCCACTATGCTCTAGAGCTATATGCTAGACCCAACATTGAAGGTTGAGATTACAATTTATAATCATCATCCCCTAAAGTTTATTTTATACATTTTAGTCCATTGCTTTTATTTTGGTAAATTAACATATTCAAATATTAAATTTATCTCACAGTTGAAAATGCAGTGGAATTCAAAATTATTTAAATAATAAAAACATTGCATTATTTTAATTTTTATAATTTTAAAGTGTTACAGGGAGAAATTCTTTGTTATTACTCAAGTGAATTTAAATTTTGTAATTTTTTTAATTGTCCCTATTTCCACAATGCAGTTTGACATGGTTTATATAATTTTAGTATACAAATATATTAATTAAATAAAAGCGAATGCAATGAACAATAATAAGAAGTTTGCCCATTATGCTTTAGAGCTATATGGTTGGCCCAACATTGAAGCTTATGATTGGAATTTATCATAATAATCCCCTAAAGTTTATTTTATAGAATTGAGTCCATTACTTTTATTTTGGTGTATTAACATATTCAAATATTAAATTTATCTCACCATTGAAGATGCAATGGAATTCAAATTATTTAAAAAATAAAAAAAATTGCATTATTTTAATTCTTAGAATTTTAGATTGTTACAAGGAGAAATTCGTCGTTATTACTCAAGTGAATTTAAATTTTGTAATTTTTTTAATTGTCCCCATTTACGCAATGCTATTTGACATGATTTACATAATTTTAGTATACAAAAATGGTAATTAAAGAAAAGTGAATGCAATGGAATCTATTAAGAAGTTAGTCAACTATGTTATAGTGATATATGTTGTACCTAATATTGAAGCTTGAGATTCCAATTTATAACGATCATCCCTTAAACTTTCTTTTATACATTTTAGTTCATTGCTTTTATTTTAGTAAATTAACATATTCAAATATTAAATTCATCTCACAGTTGAAAATGCAATGAAATTCAAAATTACTTAAAAAATATAAACATTGCACTATTTTAATTTCTATAATTTGAATGTTTTAGAGGGAGAAATTTTTCATTAATACTTAAGTGAATTTAAATTTTGTTATTTTTTTAATTGTTTCCATTACCGCAATGCAATTTGGCATGTTTTATATAATTTTCGTATACAAACATGTTAATCAAATAAAAGGGAATGCAATGGACACTAATATGAAGTAAGCCCATTACACTCTAGAGTTATATACTTGACCCAACATTGAAACTTGGGATTGTAATTTATGATAGTCATCCACTAAAGTGTATTTTATACAATTGAGTCTATTGCTTTTATTTTGGTGAAATAACATATCCAAATATTAGGTTTATCTCATTATTGAGAATGCAATGGAATTCAAAATTCTTTAAAAAGTAAAAACATTACATTATTTTAATTTTTAGAATTTTAAAGTCTTAGAGCAGGAAATTCTTCATTAATACTCAAGTGAATTTAAATTTTGAATTTTTTTTAATTGTCTCTATTACCACAATGTAATTTCACACGATTTATTTTGGTGAATTAACATATTCAAATATTAAATTTATCTCACCAATGAAAATACAATGGAATTCAAAATTATTAAAAAATAAAAACATTGCTTTATTTTAATTCTTAGAATTTTAAAGTGTCAAAGGTAGATATTCTTCATTATTACTCAAAAAAATTTAAATGTTGTAATTTTTTTAATTGTCCCCATTTACATAATGCTATTTGACATGATATATATAATTTTAGTAGACAAATATGTTAATTAAACAAAGTGAATGAAATGGATCCTAATAAGAAGTTAGTCCACTACGCTCTAGAGCTTTATGCTGAACTCAATATTAAAGTTTGAGATTGCAATTTATAATAGTCATCCCCTAAAGTTTATTTCATACATTTTAGTCCATTGCTTTTATTTTGGTAAATTAACATATTCAAATATTAAATTTATCTCACTGTTGAAATTGCATTGGAATTCAAAATTATTTAAAAAATAAAAACTTTGCATTTCTTTAATTTTTATCATTTTAAAGTTTTTGAGGGAGAAATTCTTCGTTAATACTTAAGTAAATTTAAATTTTGTTATTTTTGTAATTTTCCCCATTACAATATTGCAATTTGGCACCATTTATAAAATTTTTGTATACAAACATGTTAATGAAATAAGAGCGAATGCAATGGATTCTAATATGAAATTAGCCCATTACGCTCTAGAGTTATATGCTTGATCGAACAATGAAACTTGGGATGAGAAGTTATAATAGTCATCTACTAAAGTGTATTTTATAGAATTGAGTCTATTGCTTATATTTTGGTGAATTAACATATTTAAATATTAAGTTTATCTCACTATTAAAAATGCAATTACTTTAAAAATTATTTAAAAAATAAAATCATTGCTTTATTTTAATTGTTAGAATTTTAATGTCTTACAGGGAGAAATTCTTCGTCATTACTCAAGTGAATTTAAATTTTGTAATTTTTTTAATTGGCCCTATTTCCACAATACAATTTGACATGATTTATATAATTTTAGTATACAAATATGCTAACCAAATAATAGAAAATGCAATGGACCCTAATAAGAAGTTAGTCCACTACGCTTTAGAGCTATATGTTAGACCCAACATTGAAGTTTAAGATTGCAATTTATAATAGTCATCCCTTAAAGTTCATTTTATACATTTTCGTCCATTGCTTTTATTTTGTTAAATTAACATATTCAAATATTAAATTTATCTCACCGTTGAAAATGCAATGAAATTCAAAATTATTTAAAAAACAAAAACATTTCATTATTTTAATTTTTATAGTTTTAAAGTCCTATAGGGAGAAATT
This sequence comes from Bruguiera hainesii, assembly GCA_023213295.1. NCBI lineage: Eukaryota > Viridiplantae > Streptophyta > Magnoliopsida > Malpighiales > Rhizophoraceae > Bruguiera > Bruguiera hainesii. The sequence continues at coordinate 7,559 of JAHOYR010005613.1, read as the reverse complement.
CTTCGTTATTACTCAAGTGAATTTAAATTTTGTAATTTTTTTAATTGTTCCTATTTCCACAATGCAATTTGACATGGTTTATATAATTTAGTATACAAATATGTTAATTAAACAACAACAAATGCAATAGACACTAATAAAAAGTTAGCTCATTACGTTTTAGAGCTATATGCTTGTCACAACATTGAAGTTTGGAATTGGAATTTATCAAAGTCATCTCCTATTGTTTATTTTATTGAATTATGTCCATTGCTCTTATTTTAGGGAATTAATATATTCAAATATTAAATATATCTCATTATTGAAAATGCAATGGAATTCAAAATTCTTTGATAAATAAAAACTTTACATTATTTTAATTTTTAGAATTTTAAAGTCTTACAGGGAGAAATTCTTCGTTAATACTCAAGTGAATTTAAATTTTGTTATTTTTTTAATTGTTTCCATTACCATAATGAAATTTGGCATGATTTATATAATTTTCGTATATAAACATGTTAATTAAAGAAAAGCGAATGCAATAGACTTTATCAAGAAGTTAGCCCATTACGCTCTAGAGCTATATGCTTGACCTAACATTGAAACTTAGGATTGAATTTATCATAGTCATCCCCTAAAGTCTATTTTATAAAATTGAGTCCATTGTTTTTATTTTGGTGAATTAACATATTCAAATATTAAATTTATCTCACTGTTGAAAATACAATGGAATTCAAAATTATTTAAAAAATAAAAACTCAACATTATTTTAATTTTTAGAATTTTAAAGTGTTATAGGGAGAAATTCTTCGTTATTACTCAGGTGAATTTAAATTTTGTAATTTTTTTATTTGTTCCCATTTACACAATGCAATTTGACATGATTTATATAATTTTAGTATACAAAAATGTTAATTAAACAAAAGCGAATGCAATGGACTCTAATAAGAAGTTAGTTCACTACGCTATAGAGCTGTATGCTAGACCCAACATTGAAGTTTGAGATTACAATTTATACCTGTTATCCCCTAAAATTTATTTTATACATTTTAGTCCATTACTTTTCTTTTGGTAAATTAACATATTCAAATATTAAATTTATCTCACCATTGAAGATGCAATGGAATTCAAAATTATTTAAACAATAAAAATATTGCATTATTTTAATTTTAATAATTTTAAAGTGTTATAGGGAGAAATTCTTCGTTATTACTAAAGTGAATTTAAATTTTGTAATTTTTTTAATGGTCCCCATTTCCACAATGCAATTTGACATGGTTTATATAAGTTTAGTATACAAATATGTTAATTAAACAAAAGCGAATGCAATGGACACTAATAAGAAGTTAACCCATTACACTTTAGAGCTATATGCTTGGCCCAACATTGAAACTTGGGATTGGAATTTATCATAGTCATCCCCTAAAGTTTATTTTATATAATTGAGTCCATTGCTTTTATTTTGGTGTATTAACATATCAAATATTAAATTTATCTCGCCGTTGAAAACGCAATGGAATTCAAATTATTTAAAAAATAAAAACATTGCATTATTTTAATTCTTAGAATTTTAGAGTGTTATAGAGAGAAATTCTTCATTATTACTCAAGTGAATTTAAATTTTGTAATTTTTTTAATTGTCCCCATTTACACAATGCTATTTGACATGATTTACATAATTTTAGTATACAAAAATGGTAATGAAACAAAAGCGAATGCAATGAAATCTATTAAGAAATTAGTTCACTATGATATAGAGATATATGTTGGACCCAATATTGAAACTTGAGATTGCAATTTGTAATGGTCATCCCTTAAACTTTCTTTTATACATTTTAGTTCATTGCTTTTATTTTAGTAAATTAACATATTCAAATATTAAAATCATCTTATAATTGAAAATGCAATGAAATTCAAAATTACTTAAAAAATATAAACATTGCACTATTTTAATTTTTAAAATTTGAAAGTTTTAGAGGGAGAAATGTTTTGTTAATACTTAAGTGAATTTAAATTTTGTATTTTTTTAATTGTTTCCATTACCACAATGCAATTTGGCATGTTTTATATAATTTTCGCATACAAACATGTTAATCAAATGAAAAGGAATGCAATGGACACCAATACAAAGTTAGCGCATTACGCTATAGAGTTATATGCTTGACCCAAGATTGAAACTTGGGATTGCAATTTATAATAGTCATGGACTAAAGTGTATTTTATACAATTGAGTCCATTGCTTTTATTTTGGTGAAATAACATATCCAAATATTAGGTTTATCTCATCGTTGAAAATGCAATGGAATCCAAAATTCCTTAAAAAGTAAAAACATTGCATTATTTTAATTTTTAGAACTTTAAAGTCTTAGAGGGAGAAATTTTTCATTAATACTCAAGTGAATTGAAATTTTGAAATTTTTTTAATTGTCTCTATTACCACAATGTAATTTCACATGATTTATATAATTTGAGTATACAAACTCGTTAATTAAAGAAAAGCGAATGTAATAGACTCTATCAAGAAGTTAGCCCATTATGCTCTAGAGCTATATACTTGACCCAACATTAGAGCTTGGGATTGGAATTTATCATAGTCATCCCATAAAGTTTATTTTATAGAATTGAGTCCATTGTCTTTATTTTGGTGAATTAATATATTCAAATATTAAATTTATCTCACCGTTGAAAATGCAATCGAATTCAAAATTATTTAAAAAATAAAAACTCTGAATTATTTTAATTCTTAGAATTTTAAAGTGTTATTGGGAGAAATTCTTTGATATTATTCAAGTGAATTTAAGTTTTGTAATTTTTTTAATTGTCCCCATTTACACAATGCAATTTGACATGATTTGTATAATTTTAGTATACAAATATGTTAATCAAACAATAGCAAATGCAATGGATGCTAATAAGATTTTAGTCCTCTACGCTCTAGAGCTATATACTAGACCCAACATTGAAGTTTGAGATTGCAATTTATAATAGTCATCCCTTAATGTTTATTTTATACATTTTCGTCCATTGCTTTTATTTTCGTAAATTAGCATATTCAAATATTAAATTTATCTCACCGTTGAAAAATGCAATAGAATTTAAAATTATTTAAAAAAATAAAAACATTGCATTATTTTAATTTTTATAATTTTAAAGTGTTACAAAGGGAAATGTTTCGTTATTACTCAAGTCAATTTAAATTTTGTAATTTTTTTAATTGTTTCCATTTCTGCAATGCAATTTGACATGGTTTATATAATTTTAGTATACAAATATGTTAATTAAACAACAACAAATGCAATGGACACTAATAAGAAGTTAGCCCATTACGCTTCAGAGTTATATACTTGGCCTAACATTAAAGTTTGGGATTGAAATTTATCATAGTCAACCCCTAATGTTTATTTTATAGAATTGAGTCCATTGCTTTTAGTTTGGTGAATTAATATATTCAAATATTAAAATTTTCTAGCCATTGAAAATGCAATGAAATTCAAAATTATCTAAGAAATAAAACCATTGCATTATTTTAATTCTTATAATTTTAAAGTGTTACAGGGAGAAATTCTTCGTTATTAATCAAGTGAATTTAAATTTTGTAATTTCTTTAATTGTCCCCATTTACACAATGCAATTTGACATGATTTATATAATTTTAGTATACAAATATGTTAATCAAACAAAAGCGAATGCAATGCACCCTAATAAGAAGTTAGTCCACTACGTTCTAGAGTTATATGCCAAACCCAACATTGAAGCTTGAGATTGCAATTTATAATAGTCATCCCTTAAGGTTTATTTTATACATTTTTGTCCATTGCTTTTATTTTGGTAAATTAATACATTTTTGTCCATTGCATTATTTTAATTTTTACAATTTTAAAATTTTAGAGGGAGAAATTCTTCGTTAATACTCAAGTGAATTTAAATTTTGTTATTTTTTTAATTGTCTCCATTATCACAATGCAATTTCACACGATTTACATAATTTTTGTATACAAACATGTTAATGCAATTAAAGTGAATGCAATGGAATCTAATACGAAGTTGGCCCATTATGCTCCAGAGTTATATGCTTGACCGAACAATAAAGCTTGGGTGGGAGTTTATAATAGTCATCCACTAAAGTTTATTTTATAGAATTGAGTTCATCGCTTTTATTTTCGTGAATTAACATATTCAAATATTAAGTTTATCTCACTATTGAAAATGCAATTGCTTTAAAAATTATTTAAAAAATAAAAGCATTGCATTATTTTAATTGTTAGAATTTAAATGTCTTATAGGGAGAAATTCTTCGTTATTACTCAATTGAATTTAAATTTTGTAATTTTTTTAATTGTCCTTATTTCCATAATACAATTTGACATGATGTATATAATTTTAGTAGACAAATATGTTAATCAAACAATGACAAATGCAACGGACCCTAATAAGAAGTTAGTCCACTACGCTCTAGTGCTATATGCTGGATCCAACGTTGAAGCTTGAGATTGCAATTTATAATAGTCATCCCTTAAAGTTTATTTTATACATTTTGCATGCATTGCATTTATTTTCGTAAATTAGCATATTCAAATATTAAATTTATCTCACCGTTGAAAATGAAATGGAATTCAAAATTATTTAAAAAATAAAAACATTGTATTATTTTAATTTTTATAATTTTAAAGTGTTACATGGAGAAATTCTTTGTTATTACTCAAGTCAATTTAAATTTTGTAATTTTTTTAATTGTCCCCATTTCCACAATGCAATTTGACATGGTTTATATAAGTTTAGTATACAAATATGTTAGTTAAACAAAAGCAAATGCAATGGACACTAATAAGAAGTTAGCCCATTACGCTTTAAAACTATATGTTTGGCCCAACATTGAAGCTTGGGAATAGAATTTATCATTGTCAACCCCTAATGTTTATTTTATAAAATTGAGTCCATTGTTTTTATTTTGGTGAATTAACATATTTAAATATTAAATTTATCTCATCATTGAAAATGCAATGGAATTCAAAATTATTTAAAAAATAAGAACATTGTATTATTTTAATTTTTATAATTTTAAAGTCCTAGAGAGAGAAATTCTTTGTTAATACTTAAGTGAATTTAAATGTTGTTATTTTTTTAATTGTCTCCAATATCACAATGCAATTTGGCACAATTCATATAATTTTTGTATACAAACATGTTAATGAAATTAAAGCAAATGCAACGAACTTTAATATAAAGTTGGCCCATTATGCTTTAGACTTATATGCTTGACCGAACAATGAAGCTTGGGATGGAAATTTATAATAGTCATCCACTGAAGTGTATTTATAGAATTGAGTCCATTTCATTTATTTTGGTGAATTAACATATTCAAATATTAGGTTTATCTCACTATTGAAAATGGAATTACTTTAAAAATTATTTAAAAAATAAAAGCATTGCATTATTTTAATTGTTAGAATTTGAATGTCTTACGGGGAGAAATTCTTCGTTATTACTTAATTGAATTTAAATTTTGTAATTTTTTTAATTGTCCCCATTTCCACAATACAATTTGACATGATATATAATTTTAGTATACAAATATGCTAATCAAACAATAGCAAATGCAATGGACCCTACTAAGATGTTAGTCCACTACGCTCCAGAGCTATATGTCGAACCCAACATTGAAGCTTGAAATTGCAATTTATAATAGTCATCCCTTAAAGTTTATTTTATACATTCTCGTGCATTGCTTTTATTTTTGTAAATTAGCATATTCAAATATTAAATTTTTCTCACCATTGAAAATGCACAAGAATTCAAAATTATTTAAAAAATAAAAACATTGCATTATTTTAATTTTTATAATTTTAAAGTGTTATAGGGAGAAATTTTTCGTTATTACTCAAGTCAATTTAAATTTTGTAATTTTTTTAATTGTCTCCATTTCCATAATGCAATTTGACATGGTTTATATAATTTTAGTATACAAATATGTTAATTAAACAACAACAAATGCAATGGACACTAATAAGAAGTTAGCCTATTACGCTTTGGAGTTATATGCTTGGCCCAACATTGAAGTTTGGGATTGGAATTTATCATAATCAATCCCTAATATTTATTTTATAGAATTGAGCCCATTGCTTTTATTTTGGTGAATTAACATATTCAAATATTAAATTTATCTTGCTGTTGAAAATGCAAAGGAATTCAAATTATTTTAAAAAAATAAAACCATTGCATTATTTTAATTCTTACAATTTTAAAGTGTTACAGGGAGAAATTTTTCATTATTAATCAAGTGAATTTAAATTTTGTAATTTTTTTAATTGTCCTCATTTACACAATGTAATTTGACATGATTTATATAATTTTAGTATACAAATATGTTAACCAAACAAAAGCAAATGCAATGGATCCTAATAAGAAGTTAGTTCACTACGCTTTAGAACTATATGATGGACCCAACATTGAAACTTGAGATTGCAATTTATAATAGTCTTCTGCTAAAGTGTATTTTATACATTTTGGTCCATTGCTTTTATTTTGGTGAATTAACATATTCAAGTATTAGGTTTATCTCGCCATTGAAAATGAAATGGAATTCAAAATTATTTAGAAAATAAAAGCATTGCATTATTTTAATTTTTAGAATTTTAAAGTCTTAAAGGGAGAAATTCTTTGTTAATAATCTAGTGAAATTAAATTTTGAAATTTTTTTAATTGTCTACATTACCACAATGTAATTTGACATGATTTATATAATTTTAGTATACAAACATGTTAATTAAATAAAAGCACATGCAATGGACTCTAATAAGAAGTTAGCCCACAATGTTGTAGAATTATATGGTTGACCCAACATTGAAGCTTAGGTTGAGAATTTATAATAGTCATCCACCAAAGTGTATTTTATACAATTGAGTCCATTGCTTTTATTTTAGTGAATTAACATATTAAAAAATTAGGTTTATCTCACTATTGAAAATGCAATTGGATTCAAAACTATTTAAAGAATAAAAACATTGCATTATTTTAATTTTTGTAATTTTAAAGTCTTACAAGGAGAAATTCTTCAATAATACTCAAGTGCATTTCAATTTTGTAATTTTTTTAATTGTCTTCATTACCACAATGCAATTTAACATGATTTAACTAATTTTAGTATACAAATGTGTTAATTAAATAAAAGCCAATGCAATGAACTCTAATAAGACATTAGCCCACTACGTTGTAAAGTTATATAGTTGACCCAACATTAAAGCTTGGGATTGGAATTTATAATAGTCATCCACTAAAGTGTATTTTGTAGAATTGAGTCCATTATTTTTATTTGTGTTCAATTAACAAATTCAAATATTACATTTGTCTCACCATTCAAAATGCAATGATATTAAGAAATTTTTAAAAAATAAAAACATTGCTTTGTTTTAATTTTTAGAATTTTAAAGTCTTACAGGGAGAAATTCTTATTGAATAATCAGCTGAAATTAAATTTTGTAATTTTTTTAATTGTCTCCATTATTACAATGCAATTTGACATGATTTATATACTTTTAGCATACAAACATGTTAATTAAATAAAAGTGAATGCAATGGGATTG